>BSBK01003276.1:600000-762500 GCA_027943335.1 Chamaecyparis obtusa
GATGGAGGAAGAAATTCTCTCTATATGCTAGGCCTATTCCAGAAACTGAAAAACTAGAAATCTTCATCAATAATCTTGTCCCAGAGATCAACTACCCTATACAAATGCAAGATCACACATCTTTTGATAAGATGGTAGACAATGCAATCAAAATTGAAAAAGTACTTGTGAAAAAAGGAGACATCACACTTCAAAAGGACAAGTACGAATCAGGATCCAGTTCTAAAGACAAGAACAAGAATAAAGGCATTGTCACAAATGGCATTATTGATACCATCCATGCCCCATCAAAGGCACTAGCTTTCAATCTAACTATTGGTACCCAAGCCATCAAAGCTTCAGAGCAAAAGGTGCCCGAACCATCTCAAAAGAAGCCAGAATACAAATCTTGGTTCGCTGATAATAAATGAAAGTTCACTCCTCTAGGAGAATCTTTGGAATCAACTATGAGAACTCTGGTAGCTAATAACATCATCTCTTTACCTGAGATCTGACAATCTGATCCTGATCCTAAACCAAAATGGTGGAGAGAGAATGAATTCTGTGATTTCCATCAGGGTAAAGGTCACAAAACTAATAACTGCTTACGCTTGAAACATACTATTCAAGATCTAATTGATAAATGAGACATCATGATTGATAATCATAAGAGAAATAATGATCATACAGCATTCACCGAACCATTTCCAAAACATGGTCAAGAAGTTTCATCTTCTCAGCCTAATATGGGGGCAAAGGTCAATTATGCATACCATGGAAATAATGTTGTTATCAATACGGTTGAACCTTGTCCCTCTGAGCATTGCAATGTCATCACAATTGTGTGAAGAGATAGAGATCATACTTCAACTAACGCAGTTACTCGATCACAAGCTCAGGCACATCTAAACAGACAAATCCCAAATTCATCAAATGTCCCTAAGATGCCCTTCAATCTTTCTTCCACTTCCAAACAAAAGGCTACTTCTAAATCTTCCAATCCTAAAGATATGAGGCCAACATATTATAGCATTGTTCAACAACTCCAACACACTAATGCAAAAATCTCCATGTTTGAGTTGCTTCAGATATCTCCAGCTCATAGAGCTATTCTAGACAAAGCTTTGCTTGGATCCAATGTTCCTGATGACCTTGATTTAGATAGGTTCCAGACTATGGTTGGACATCTTACATCTTTGTAATATATCTCCTTCTCAAAGGAAGATGACAACTCCTTGAGTCACCTGCATAACCAACCCTTGCATATAAAAGTCTTGATCTAGAACCGTAGAGTCAAACGTGTGTTGATAGATGGGGGTGCTGGCCTAAACATTTGTTCTTATAGCTTGGTCACACAATTAGGATTTTCAAAATTGGCTATTGATCCTTGAAAGAAAATAACTATAAAACCCTATGATGAACAAGAAAGATCTTCTAAAGGCACCATTGTCTTACCTATCAGAGCAGGTCCAGTTATCAGAGATACTATATGTCAAGTTCTTGATCTACCTTTGGCTTGCAACATTCTTCTAGGAAGACCATGGATACATGAGATGAAGGCTATTCCTTCTACATTCCACCAATGCTTCAAATTTCCTTATGAAGGAGTAGAGGTCACTATTCCAGTGGATATATCTACCACTTGCAATACATTGAAGGAAAGTGCAGATAAACTTGTGCCTAATAATAGAGAATCTTCCATTAAGCCAACCCAAGAAGCATCCACATCTACAATGGAAGACATTGCAAAAGAGGTCAATATCAAAGAAAATGGTATGGGAGAATATACTATAGAGCCAGTCTTATCTTTGACATCTCTCCCTATCTCACCTAAGTCTTATGGGCAGTCTTCAAAACAATCCAAACCAAACTCTAAAGAACCTCTTGAGGCATATAAAAAGAATTTTGTAGCAGAACAAGTCTTCAAGCAAGAATTTGAAGAGGATGAAGCTATGCTTGCATGGCTATACAAAGATGAACCTGAATCTCAAGTTGTTCAAACTAGTGATTCTAAAGTATCCAAAATCCCTTTTAAGGCATATGGTCCAGGAGATAAACTAATAGCTAAGATGGGATATTTAGGTAAAGGACCTCTAGGAGTCAGAGGAAAAGGTCCTGTGACACCTATTTCACATATTGGTAGGGCAAACAAAGATATTGTTGGCTTAGGCTTTAAAAAGAAACCCTTCCACCTCAAAGGTAATTGTTCTCATGTCATAGAGCAGATCGCACTAGGAGAACCCCTTCTTAAGAAGGAAGAAACTAAACCATTAGATAGTGATTCAAACAGCTCAGAACTTATCCCTTATGAGTGTTTGCCTAAAGAAATCAAGAACTTTCTTGACGCTGAAAATGATCCAATCAAAAGAATTAATGTAGTAGAAACACAAGAACCAGCTAATCTCGAAGACAATCAAATAGACAAAGAGGAAGGTGGTAGTTATTTTGAGATAGATTCTCATAAGTATGAATTCAAATCAGAATCTGAGGGTAACCCTTCTTGGGGTATTCATCCTAACTTTACTCATGTTCTTAGATTTCCTAGAGGCATAGATGAAGAATCTAATGACTATGAATGGGGAGCCATTCCAGAAGAAGATGAGCTTATTACAGAGAAACATGTTGATGTTATTCACCAATATGCACCTAAACCCAATGTAAGTTTAGAGAGAAATGATGAACTTATCGAGTTTGATCCACCTATGGCTGAATTGGACTCCCACAATGACATTGAGCCTATTCACGAATTGAATGTCTTAAGTTGTAATATCACCTTTGAACTCGAGCATCAGTTTAGGACCAATGATGAAAAATCCATATCCGTAAACACTATCTCCCAATCTTTCCCCATTTTGACTATCCAACATCGTGAACTTCTTGATCAAACCTCCACAAATCTGAGCCATGGTATTTATACCTTCCCGAATGACTATGCCCTTGCTTGCTACCTCAATGTAGTTGAGCCTATGAGGACTTCCATCAGTGAACCGAGTGTTAGCATGACGAAGTCGGACATCAAGTATCTTAGTCAGAAAAATAAGAATAAGAATAAAAAAGAAAAGGAGTTTTGAGGGTGAAAACCACTTTGTGGTAGTCTCAGAACCTACAAAAGTAAAAATAAAAGACGTATCCAAAGGTGAAAACCTCTATGAGGCACCTAAGGATGAGATATTTGATGTCCTTCTGAGTCATTTATAGGACAGATCTCTAGTTCTAATTGAGCCCACTCAATCCATCAACTTGGGAACAACAGAAGAACCACAGTTGATTCATGTAGCATAATCTTTATCAGAAGAAGAGAAATAAAAATTTACAACATTTCTAACAGAGAAGAAGATCAACTTTGCATGGAAATATTTAGACATGCTAGGGTTGGATCCTAATCTTATAATGCATCATTTATCTATAGCTCCAAATGTCAAACCTGTCAAGCAAAAATTGAGAAAGATGCATCCTCATGTTGCACTCTTGGTAAAAGCTGAACTAGAGAAGCTCCTGAAAGCCAGATTCATCTGAGTTATTGACTATGTAGAGTGGATCTCTAATATTGTACCTATTTCAAAACCAGATAAATCAATCAGAGTGTGCATAGACTTTAGAGATGTCAATAGACCATGCCCTAAGGATGATTTTCCATTACCTAAAATTGATATGATAGTGGACATGACTGCGGGCTTTGAGATGTATTCTTTAATGGATGGTTTTTCTGGATATAATCAAATAAAAATTGCTCCAGAGGATCAAGAGAAAACTACTTTCACATGTGCATAGGGCACCTTCTGTTGGAATGTCATGCCATTTGGGCTTAAAAATGCTAGTGCTAAATATCAAAGAGCCATGACATCTATTTTTCATGACATAATGCATAGGACTATGGAAGATTATGTTGATGATACTTTAGCAAAATCTATGATTAGAGCTGAACATCTAAATGACTTGAGCAAGATACTAGACAGAATGGAAAAATTTAGTCTTAGACAAAATCCTAAGAAGTGTGCTTTTAGTGTCACTTCTAGAAAGCTCTTAGGATACATAGTTTCAAAGAAGGGCATTGAAGTTGATCCAGCTAAAGTGAAGGCTATAATGGAGATGCAACCTCCAAAGAATATTAGTCAAATGAGGACATTGCAAGGACACATCCAATCTATCAGACGCTTCATATCACAGCTAGCAGACATATCACAACCTTTTACAAAAACATTACATAAAGGTGTGACATTTGCGTGGAATGAAGAAGGTGAGAACAACTTTAATCATATCATGAAGTATCTCTCAAATCCTCCTATCTTAATGCCTCCCATTCCAAGGAAGCCTTTGATCTTATATGTCTCCGCTACAGATACATCACTGGGGGCATTTCTTGCACAACATGATGAGAACAAAAAGGAAAGAGCTATATACTATATCAATAGAACATTGGTGGCATACGAAAAGAATTATTCTATGATTGAGAAGGCTTGTCTAGCTGTGATCTTTGCATCACAGAAACTGAGACATTATATATTAGCTCATACCACACATTTGGTAGCTAAAATTGATCCACTCAAGTACTTACTAAGCAAAGCTGCCCTCACGGGTAGATTAGCTAAATGGGTCATGCTTTTAAGTGAATTTAACATTGAATATGTTGAGAGAAAAGCTATAAAAGGACAGGTAATTGTTGATCAATTAGTAGATGCACCTATGATTGATGATACACCAATGCAAATGGAATTTCCAAATTCCTCTATCATGACTCTTTCTTCTAGAGAATGGCAATTATTCTTTGATGGCTCCTATACACAGAATAGATCAGGAGTAGGCATATTATTTATAACTCCTCAAGGATACTCTATACCTAAAGCATTCAGATTAAAGTTCCCTTGCACAAATAATATTGTAGAATACGAAGCCCTTTTGAATGGCATGAAACTAGTGATTGAGTGGAGAGTAACAGAATTACACATTCATGGAGACTCACAACTTGTAATCCATCAATTCAATGATGTGTACCAAACTAAAGATGAAAAACTCATTCCTTACAAGAGAATGGTAGATGACCTAAAGAAGTATGTCTTATCTATCACATTTGAGCAAATACCTAGAACAGAGAATAAGGTTGTCAATGCAATGGCAACACTATCTACTCTATTACAGTAGCCTGAACATGAGCTACGCTACGAGTTCCTGGTGGAAGCACTATCTTATCCTGCATATGATTCCCCTGAAACCCACATGATCTGCACTGTTGTTGGTCATGATTCATCCAGATACAAAAACCTAATCTCCTATCTCCAAGACCAAATCATTCCCAATACCTTCAACCGCCATGAAAAGAGATACCTTATCCATAATGCATCTCGATATGTCATCATTGGTCATGATCTGTACAAATGAGGTCTAGATGGTACACTACTTAGATGTTTAGAATGGGAAGAGTCTCAACGTGCGTTAGAGGAAGTCCATGATGGTATTTGTGGGTCACACTCGAATGGTTTAACACTAGCTCAAAAACTTATTAGGGTTGGGTACTATTGGCCTAAAATGGAGAAAGAGTCTATCAAGTTTGCTAAGAATTGTCAAAAGTGCCAAGTGCATGGTAACTTAATTCATGCTCCAGGGAGAGATCTAATTCCCTTTACTACACAATGGCCTTTTCATTAATGGGCCTTGGATCTTATAGGCATCATACATCCTCATTCTTCTCATGGACATACCCATATAATCACAGCTACAGATTATTTTACAAAATGAGTAGAAGTAGTCCCTTTGACACAAGCAACTAGAAAGAAAATATCTATGTTCATATTGAACTATATCATATGCAGATGTGGGATACCTCATTCCATAATCATAGATAATGGTGGACAATTCAAGAATAAAGATCTAGAGGATTTATGTGCTAAATTCAAGATTACACAACATTGGTCATCTATCTACTATCCTCAAGGGAATGGACAAGAAGAGGCTTCTAACAAGAATCTATTGAAAATCTTGCACCGTACAGTTAATAAAATAGGAAGAGACTAGCATCTCATGATCAATCCAACTCTCTGGGCCTACAGAACAAGTATCAGAATGCCCACTGGGGCTACTCCTTTCACTTTAGTTTATGGGTCTGAAGCAGTACTGCCTATTGAGGTTGAAATCCCATCACTAAGAATCAGAATGCATGGTCTAGTAACTGATGATGACTATAGAGTGTCTAGGTTGCAAGAACTTGAACTACTAGATGAGTGCAAACAAGCAGCATATGATCATCTTAGAGTATATCAGAAGAGAATGTCTAGAGGTTACAACAAGAAAGTTAGATGCAGAGAATTTCAAGTTGGTGATCTGGTCTTGAGAGAGAATCCTAAAAATCAATCACATCGAGAACGCAAGGGGAAGTTTGAACCCAACTAACTGGGTCCCTTTGTAATCACTACTACTTTTGGCTCAGGTGCCTATCAACTCTCAACGACCAAAGGAGAAAAGCTCCAAGAACCAATCAATGTTCTCCATCTGAAGAAATTCTACACCTAAGGCATTCAGTCTATGGTAAAATGTCCTAAAAAAAATATTTAAAATCGAAAAAAGTCCTAAAAAAAAAAACATCTTGGTGAAAACCTAGCAATAGGTGCTTTGATGATTCACAAAAAAAAGTTTAAAAAAAAAATCAAAAGTACAAAAAAATTGAAAAAATGAAAAAATACAAAAAAATGAGAAAAAGAAAAAAGTGCCTTGGTGAAAACCTAGAAACAGGCGCCTTGGTAGCAAAAATAGAATCTCTGCCAAGATGGTGAAAACCCGAGAAACAGGTGCCACTTTTTTCAAAACGCTTCATCTATCAGCACAATCTTGGTCTTTCCCAGTTTTCAGTCTTGCTTTAGTTTGTACAAATCTCCCAGTTTGTTTTCAATAAGTTGGTCTGTACACCAATCAACTCAAGCATCGGTATCCTAGCAATGTTAAAACTTGGGGGCAATCAATGTCATATCCTATGGCCTCCAATGTATCTGAGATGTATCATATCCAGTCAAAGTCCTTTGAAGCTTCATTTGAGTCTGTTTGTCTGTCTTGTCTCGAGAAGGGATTTTGCATCTACAACAATGCAAATCAAACACAAACTGAAAACAATCTATGCTTTTTACATGCTTTTATCTCCTTGTATGCTTACTGATTCACATTGAAATTTTTGCATATTATGTCCTTTCGAGCTCTTCGATGATGTCCTTTACAGGGTTTAGAGAGCGATGACTGGGGGCATAATCTTTTCTTTGTCTTCTGCTTGTATGTGAAAATCTAACAACTTTGGAAATTCTGGATTGAAATGGTGTCCGACTATAAGAGCCTCTATCTCGAATTGGATGGCCATGCGTACCTCAACCATTGACACCTAGAAAATCCAAGGAAGTTTGATCTAACTATTGTCTTTTTTTTTAGTGAGTTATTTCTCCTACTGTGAAATGAGATCTTACCTAAGGATGTGAACGATAAAGATCACTATGGGTAATTCACACTGGATTTAGAATGATCTCGACTGCTTGATGTGTTTGAATGCAAGGTGTATTCTGGTCATCACAACGTCTATGTTTTGATGCTTATACAAATTGCAATATTAAAATGGACATGATATTCAATTAATCCTGGCATTTGTGCCTTGGTGCTTATATCTAATCTGACATTCCGAAAACCAAATCAATATTCATATATCCATGGTTTCCTAATCAGTGGGTGTTGTATTGATTCCTATGCATACAAATCGATATTCATATGTCTATGGTTTCATAACTAGTGGGCATTGTATTGATTTATCCGGTTACCTACAAATTCAATGATGAGAATGACCGACACATGATCAGTGACTAGGTCCTAGGTCTTAGGTTGCATTTTATTTTTCTTAGTTCTTTGCATCTTGCATGTTTGCATGATCTCACAATGACTAAATGAACTTCAATGCTTCAACAATTCTTCAAATGTCTCTTTAAATCTAACAAGAGCTGAAACCTAACTCGAAGGTCTCTTCATAGACTCGCAAGCAGTTATCCTCCTGGGCTAAACATCCTTTTGACATAAGACTGAGTACTTGTCTTCATCAATACCTACAAAACATATCATGTGTATCATTGCATTCACATATCATAATCATTTTTTGCATTACAATTCATCCATGTGCATAAGCATAAAATCATACATACATCTTTTCATAATCAAATACATTTGCATAACATCCATACATATGAAAGAACTCATTACATTGCATTGATACATACATGTATTCTACACTACTCATAGCATAAGCATCACATGATATCATCATAAATGCTAAACATGACATGAGGACTGAGCATTTTATGAAGGTTCCTCCAACGAAATAGCAAGTAGAATCCTTTTTCGGGATCAAAATCAAAATCTATGATCATTCATATTATTAACTAATTGCACAATCGACCTTCAATCATCATAGAAATCCATATTTTCAACTTAACTGATTATCTTACATCAAACTATCAAATTTTCAACTTGGTCACCCATGGTCAACTCATGGTCAAACCTAGTCAAACTTGGTCTCCAAGACCTCTAAACAATGCAGAACATGTTCTCGGACGTCTATAACCACTTCTCAAATCCATTAACATGCTTCTAAACTATAAACGCTGACTTTTCTTGTCAGATTTCAATTTTAATCCCGAAGCGGGCATGGTATTGCATATCATTCAAAGTCTATAATCTAAATTTGAAATCGTATCTTTCCTCAATAATCAAGACAACAACCACATCTAGTTGTTGATTCATCAAAAAGACCTCATCGCTTAGGGCAAATCAATCATCACTCGGGGCATATCAGATTCATTGAGATCCATATCAATCTGGTATTCTCTTAATCTTGTAAATTGTATCAGTCTTTTATAACCATCGGTTCATTAGTGTTATTTCCTTGGTTCTTCATGACTGAAGGCTTTAGATGTGATACCAATGTGATTCTTATCGATAATCAAGTCTGGAATCGATCACTCACTTCTTCACAATCATAAGGTTCAGAATCAGGTGTTTTGACACTTTTTCGCAGTCATCGGTTCATTGCTATTATAGTTAACATTATCTTTGGTCATTCAGGACCTATTATCTTCATATCAATTTCAAATCAGCTTCTGTCTCATATCAATCAGTTTCGGTCTCATATCAATATCAATTTCAAACATCAATTTCAGCATCATACACAGACTGTCTTGGAACCACTGTGCTTCGCACAGCAATTCAAAGAGGGGCAAAATGTAATACCCCAAAAATGGGCTATAGGTTCATTAACCTCCTATATCGACACATCAAACGAAATCAACATCAAAGTCCTAACCTAAGGCACATCTAAACATCATCGAATCCTAATTCATTATCCTAAATTTTGCATTGGGGAATATTCCTATTTATCCTAATTATCTTTAATTTAATGATTATTTGGCGATAAATCTTTTTTATCCTAAAGTTTGATTAATTGAATATTCTCAATATTTAATTAATTAGATTTAATACTGCCACTTAATTATTTCATTGGATTTAATTATATTTATTCCTAAATTGTATTATTATTTTTTGACAATAAATCAAATATCCTATGACTAATTGGTTAAATTCTTATTTAATTAATTAATGACAATTGTCAAATTTACTAATATAGTTTTTGAATAAAAGTTTGATTTAATAATTGATTAAACCATAAATCAATTGTTTTATTTTAAAATCAGTTAAGGTGAGGATAAATCACTTTATTTATTTATTTAATTCATGATTAATTATGCACATCCAAAAAATAGCTAAACTATAAATCATAAAATCAATTCAAGTTGTTTTAAAAATAAACTCAACTCTCTTTTGAGTTAAAAGTTGATCTCAACTCCTGATTTAAATCAAAAAGTTGTTTTTGCATGATTTTTTGTGATTTAACTATCTTTAATTCCTTGTTGACTCAAAAATCAACTAGAGTGATTTATGGCTTTTTCCATGCATCCCCAAAGCCCTGGATTTCTATAAAATCAAGGCTCAACTCTTCACAAATCATCTCAGAATTTTGCAAACTTATGCTGGCAAATTGGTATCTGAAGAATCTTGCGAACCAACCACGTTTGTGAGATCAATTTTGTTTTTCATATCAATTATTAGAATCATTGCATATCAATTTTTTATATAGATTAGATTTCATATCATTTTTCATCATAATTGCATAGAAAAACCAAAAATATAGATTAATTTACATCTAATTCATATCTAGATTTTGCATTCAAATCCTTCGTTTAGGTGTCGTCAAGGTCACTGATCTCGGTCCAATCTAAGAATACATACTCGCATCTACTAGAAGGTAGTAAATCATCTAGTTAGATTAGTTTCCATTTCACTACATGATTTTGATTTTAACTAACCTCTAATGTTTTGCTGAAGTGTTGTGTCTACAACTAGGTACAAAATTCACACACACGCTTCTAACCATTAGGAAGCCACTAAAAGAACCATTATAAAAGTAGGCCAAGAATGCATAATAATCAAAGGAAATTAAAAGAAATCAATAATGTAGGAAATTGGGTAGAGACATCGAAGAATGGCATAGATGTCAGTCTATGCAAGAAACAATCCATAGTGCATGAGCATCGATCACTAGATTTCACTTCCTGTAGTATCTCAATCCAAAGACTCGGAGACACTGAACCGCAAGACATAGATGTTAAAGTGCACAAATGTTAGTCTATCATATGTAGATGCCAATCGAAAGTTATTAAAAACTCTAAGATAGAAAAGTCTCAGACCAGAGAGGTAGGGACACCATTCTATGGATGGAGATGTCAATCAATGCAAATGACGATCTGCAAGCTTCTCCAAAAAATTAAAAAAAATTAAGAAAATTCTTATGTTGACTCCAACGTACGCTAAAATAATCTATCTCCACATTATGGAGTAGTGGATACACATATTCAAGGCCATAATCACTTGATATAATCATAATAAGCATACATGTTCCTTTGGATCTTGCTCCACAGGTTGCACGGGTTTCCTTGATTCCTATGCCACGAGTACAGACAATTCTAGCTTCATAGGCACTAGATACACTTTCTCTTGATGTTAGATCTTTACAGGCTGGCATGGAGTAGATTAGGAATCATATGGATCATTTTAGTGTCATGATGTAGACATTCATGGCTACTATGCCCCAGCATGGTACATAACCTAGTTCTAGCAAAAGTAGAGGCATAGATATAGATAGGACAGGTACATGTGGACTAGATGACACAGATGTAGGTGAAACTAGTTGAGATCATTTATTTTTCCACCATGTGTATCATATGTATCACTTTGATCAGGACTCTTGTTTGATGTACTCTATGGACATTTGATATTATTTTATGAACATTTATTTTTAGATTATCCTTCTGATAGACTCTTCTCATTTATGATGTCATTATGTGTTGGAATTTTTTTATTTTTGATGATATATATGCATCTTTACATGTCTTTATCTATATGCTTGTTTTTGTTATTTTTTGATGCAAAATTTTATGAATGCATTTATCTTATATTCTTTGGATGGATGTCTTCGATATGACATAGCTTCTAAGATGGATGTAAAATGTTGATGAAATGCCTTTAATGATTCTATATGCTTTAATGATTAATGATTCGTTTATATGATATGTGCATGTGTTCCAATATGATTCTATATGCTTGTATAATGTGATGCAACCTAATGAATCTAAATGATATGCAATGCAATGATAATACAATGATTGATTATGCACTTAATGAGTGAACTAAATGAATACAATTTAATGATTAATGAATAATGAAAACTATACTAAAATGCAACTTAACATGCCACTAAAGTATGCACTCCTATGTTTTCATTTAGTCCAACATATTCGATCAAGTAAATAAGTTATGATTAATCTTTTGATTGTAATTGACTCTACCCCTTTTTCTTTTTAGAAAAATCCATGTGCAAACCACATGCAAATTTAATCTATATGAATGCGACTAGTTGTCTCTTTCAATAAAAAGGATGCTTCTTTTCATCATTGAGCCTTTGACACATGAAATTGGTACAATCATCACTGGTTCAACCATGATGATCTGAATACCCCTTTCCTTCTAAATTGTGTGCATGAAATTAGTACAACCCTCACTGGTATGATTTTCAACCATGATGGTATGAATATTGCTTTTGTTAGATTCAATGTTGAAAGTGGATTTTGGCATTAAGCTATGAAAGATCAAAATGACCAAGGTATCCTATTGGATAAATAGAAAAAGATATGATTCTCTCCATATGTACATGTCCTTGATGATTCTTTGATGATCATGTCATTAGACGGATGTTACATACTTTTAAGCATCAACCTTAAGACAATCATGTAGAAATCAAGAAGATTATCATGCTTTTATCATTGCTCCTCTAGTCAAAAGACCTCATTGATTTGCTAAAAAGACATGACTCCATAATCAAGTAACAATTTTAAACATTTTTCCATTTTTTTCAAATCCATATTTCAATTAGAACTCCATCCATTTCAATCTTTGTTATTATTTTTAATCCTGATAAAGGTAAGGCAATGTGTAAATAGAGGATCAAAGTGTCAATCATTTTTTAGATCAAAATGTGTTTGAATCAGGAATTGATATGAATCATTTTTTCAAGTTTCAAGTTTGTTGTTTGATGCATTGATTTGTTTCAATTGGTGTTTGTTTGATGAACCATTTTGTTTTAGGATAAATGGCCCCAGTTTGACTCCATAGCAATGTTGGACTTAGACAATTTTCTAAACCATGACGAAAGCCTTGAGTATTTACAAATGAAGCTCTGAAAATTTATTATGCAATATGTACAAATGAGGGCTAATGCAATATATACAAGGATGATAGATAAATGCAGATGGAAGATGAGACTTGACTTGACTTAAGGGTCAAATGGTGCCTGTTTACTAGGTTTTTACCACTTGAGTTTATTTCTCTTTTATTTATTTTGTTTTCTACCAAGGCGCCTATTGCTAGGTTTTCACCAAGGCACTTTTTATCTTTTTACTTTTTTTTATTATTACCATGATGCATGTTTTCCAAGTTTTCACCAAGGTAACTTTTTTTTTTTCAGGATCCATATTTGAGTGTTTTTACTTTCTTCATGCTCAATTTTTGTTGTTTTTTATTTTCTCGAGAACTTTTTTCACTTTTTTTTATTTCTTCTTTTTTATTATATATATTTTTTATTTTTTTCCAAGATCAATTTTTCAATGTTTATGAATTTCTTCATGCTCAATTTTTGTTGTACAAGGTTTTGATGCTATCCCATCTGATATTCCAATAGTCTTTCCAACTAATACTCTTTCAACTAATGTAGGTATAAATTCTCTTTAAATGTATGCTATTGATAGGCTCTTGTAACTCTTCCCCATCACAATCAGCTAACTTATATGTTCCTATCCTAAAGGAAGATGTGACAATGAATGGTCCTAGCCAATTTTCTTCCCATTTTCCCTTTTTTTCTCTTTCTTCTTGGTTCTTCGGGTTTTCTCTTAACAATAGATCACCTACTTGAAATTCCCTTAGGTTGATATTTTTGTTATAATTCCTTTACATCCTATTTTGATACACCTTAAGATGTTCATATGAATTCTTTTGACATTCATCAAGTAACTCTAGTTCTTAGAGTTTTCCACTTTATAATCTTCTTTTGTTAACAATCCATGCAATGAAAATCACAAAGATGGGATCTCCACTTCTAAAGGTAATACTTTCTCTACCCCGTAGACTAGTGAGAAGGGTGTGGCTCCAGTTGGTTTTCTTCAACTTGTACAATATGCCTATAATGTTGGATTCAATTGTATGTGTCAATCTCTTCCAGAGTTATCCATTGTTCTTTTCAATATCTTAAGGATATTTTATTTGTTGCTTCTACATGTCCATTTCCTTGAGGATAGTAAATCAAAGATGAATAATGAATGATGTAAAAATTATCACTCAATTCTTTTATATCCTTGTTCTAGAAATGTTTTAAATTTTCTATTATTATGGGATTAGGAATACCATATCTTCAAATTATGTGATTCAAAATGAACATTGCAATTTGTTTGCCTGTTGCAGTAGACAAAGGCACAACTTCTACCCATTTAGTGAAATATTTTGTTGCTATGATTATGAATTTATGACCATTGGATGATGGTGGATAAATCATCCCAATTAAATCTAACCCCCAATGATAAAAGGGCCAAGGTGTGGTCATTGGGTGTAATTATTGTGTTGTCACATGAATCAAATTACCATGGTATTGACATTTTTGGAAATTTTTAATAAAATGGCATACATATTTTTCCATGGTTGGCCAATAATACCCCATTTTAAGAAGTTTCTTATCTAAGGTCAAACCATTTAAATGTGATCCATATATTCCCTTGTGGACATCTTGTAAGACAATTTTAGATTATGCATCCTCTAGACACCTAAGAAGCGTTCCATCAAAACTCTTACGATACAATGTATCTGAAACAAGGGTATAGTGAGAAGCTTGTCTTGTAAAATTTATTCTTTAATTTTTGGTTTGGTCCAAGGGAAAGGCTTGGTCTTTTAAGTAGGTGTAAATAGGTCCATACCAAGGAGAGTCATGTCTGATTAATAGGCAAATAATTTTGGAATTAGGAAGATCAAATGCGGGTTGTTCCAACTCTTCTACCAAGAACTCATATTGTGTGCTTCGATCCACCATTTGTAGGAGAGAAGCTAGTGTTTCCATGGAATCTGCTACATTTTTTTCTCTTGGTATTTTTTCAAATATTATCAAAACAAAGTATTTCTTCAAATCATCTACCATATTTTTCTAAGGTGTCAACTTGTCATCCCTTGTTTGATATTCATCATTGATTTGATTAATTACAAGTTGTGAATCACCATATACCTGTAACTCTATTACTTTCCATTCTAGAGCCATTTTCATGCCTATGACAAGTGCTTCATACTCGAAAATGTTATTAGTACATGGAAGGAGAAGTTTGTAATATTTTGTAATAGTAGAGCCTTGAGGTGTGATCAATAAGATATGTGTTCCTGAACCATGTTGTATATATGAAGCATAAAAATAGATTTTCTATGTCTTCGCCTTAATATTTATAATTTTTACGTCTGAGAATTCTACTTGAATAGGATATTCATCTATCAAAGGTGATTCCTCCAATTGGTCTACTATAACTTGGTATTTTATTGAGTAGGTATCCTATCCATATATTCAATATCGAATTCACTCAACACCACTTTGTCAATCTTTCTGTTAGGGTTTTTTTGCTCAATAGATACTTCAAAGGATCAATCTTAGCTATGAGTCAGATTTTGTGTGCCAACATATATTTTCATAGATTTTGTGAAATAAAAACTACTACCAAGCATGCTCTTTCAATGAAGCTATAGTTCAACTCATATTTGACCAAAGTCCTACTATTATAGTAGATTTCCTTATCCTTGCCATTTTCATCTTCTTGCTAAGGAATGCTCCATTGATGAAATGTATAATGTTAAAGGCTTGCCTCTTATTGGTGGCATAAATATAGGTGGATTCATAAGATACTTTTTGAGAAGTGTAATGATTTCTTCACATTGATCAACCCATTTGAATACTATGTCCTTGTGAAGAAGTTGGGCAAATGAATGACATTTTTCAACTAATTGAGAAATAAATCTTCTTATGGATTGTAGCCATCATTGAAGGGATCTCATTTGGATTATGTTTATTGGTTCCCCCATTTCCATTATTGCTTTAACTTTTGCAGGGTCTATCTCAATACCTTTTACTGACACTATGTATCCAAGTAACTTTCCAGATTGTACCCTAAATGCACACTTTTTAGGATTCAATCTTACTTTAAATTGTTCAAGCCTTGTAAAAAATCATTTCTAGAATTGGAAAGTGTTCTCTTGAATGAGATTTAGCTAATATGTCATCCACATAGTCTTCTAGGAATTTGTGCATCATGTCATGAAATGTGGTAGTCATAGCTCTTTGATAGGTTGCTCTGGCATTTTTGAGACCAAAGGACATCACATTCCAACAAAATGTTCCCCAAGAACATGTAAAGGCCATCTTGTCCTGATCTTCAGGAGCAATTTCAATTTGATTATATCCACTAAAACCATCCATGAGAGAAAACATAGAATGACATGTCATCAAATCTACTATTACATCAATGCTTGGTAGTGGAAATAATCTTTGGGGCATGCTAGATTAAGATCCCTAAAGTCCATGCATACTCTGCTTGCTTTGTTAGGTTTTGAAACTGGTATAATATTGATGGAGATCCAATCAAAATAATCAATGGATCTAATGAAACCAACCTTCAATAGCTTTTCCAATTCAACTTTAATTAGTAATGCAATATGTGGATACATTTTCCTTAATTTATGCTTGACTGGTTTGACTCCTAGCTTAATGTACAAATGGTGTATAATGAGATTTGGATCCAATCCTCATATGTCATCCTAAGACCAAGAAAAATTCACTTGTCTTTCTTTGGAAAACTCAATAAATTCATCTATTTCTTCTTTTGACAATGAAGCTACAACATGTATAATTTTAGGTTCTGATTTTATACCAATGTTGACTTTTTCTATGGGTTCAATCAAAATAGATGATATTTCCTCATAATGCTTAGGTAAAGTGTCCAAGCTCTCTTATTTATGTGCCACAGTTGGGTTTTCACCTTTAGAAACATCTTTTATTTTTACTTTTTCTTGGTCTAGCACTGCCACATTATGGTTTTCGCCACTAGACCTTTTTATTTTTTCTTCATTATTTTATTTTCTTTCATGACTAAGAGATTGAAAAATTTCTATCATTATTTCTCCTTGATAGATTCCATTGGTAGAAGAGGGTTCAACTACATTTAGGTATAGGGTGAAGAAATTATCATTTGGAAATTGTCATTTGGCTCTATAGAATCCCAATCAATTAGTTATAGGTATATAAGGGGTAAGGTATCATTGGATAAGCTCAAAGTTTTAGTATTTAAGGACATGACTTCATTTGAGGGTTCATACATTATATCGCTTAAATCTATGATATGTTCTTGCTCAAGGTGTTCCATAGAACTTAGATCAGAATTTTCCTCACTCAAGTCCTCTTGGGTTTCTTGAGGATAAAATTCTTGTGGGTTAAACCTAACACTATATTCTCCTATTCTTGGTAACCATGAAGGTACATAAGTTTCCCCTATCTATTGAGATCTTTTTGTTTCTTGTCTTGAAGTAGGTTCTTGATTAGAATCCAACCCTTTATTTGAGTTGGAAGCTTGACTTGAGATTAACTCTTGATTTGAATCTTGTATTCTATATGAATTAGATATAGAAGCATAGGTATGAATACCATCCACCTCTTTGTCTTGACAAGATCCTTTAGATAAAGAATCGCATTCCCATTCATTAGAATCTTCATCACTTTGGGAATTCAATTGTAAAATTTGTTTATAAAATTATGGATGATTCTTTTTAGTATATTCTAGGTCAAGGTATCCTAACCCTGAATTTTCTTTACTATCTCTCCAATTCATTTCTATGGGATCCACCAATCCTTCATTTTCTCTTCCCAAGGGTCCTTTTCCTTTATACCCCATCTTTTGCATGATTTAATATCCCTTGCCATATTGGTGTGTTGGGATGCTAATATTTTGAACCTTTTCTTTATTTGATATTTGATTTGAGCTTGATGCTTCTTCATCTTTATAAATCCATTTTAGTATTTCATTATCATCTTCTTATATGGGTGAAGTAGTACTACCTCATACAAAATATTCATTGTACTTTTGGGGAAGATTGGAACTAGATGGTTTTCCATGAGATCTAGGGGGAATAGGTAAACCCATCATTGATAAGGAATATTCTCCCACACCTCTTTGCTTGATTTTGCATTATTTTTCAAAAAAAATCATCATTATATCTATCCTTTGGTAATGTGTTTCTTTGGCTTTAATTTGAGAAGATTTTGAATTATTTTCTTCTTGGTGTAAGACATTTTGATTATTTTTTTTATTTTTCCTTACAATATATCCAAATAACTTTCTCTTTTCCCTTAGTTGATGTAAATAATTTATTTTTGTCTTGATTCAAACTACCAAGGACACCTTCTTCTTCCATCTTTCTTTTTCCTTTTTCTAGAAAGCTATCATTTGAACTTCAACCTTGAATTATTTCTTTTGATTTTCTTGATTTAGTACATTCATTATTATAGGGAACCAATGAGTCATTCAAGGTTTTAATATTATTGAAATATTGGAATGGATTCAAATCCCCACTCACCATGATTTATTTTCCCATATAAGGAAATTTTAAACATTGATTGTACGTTGAAGGCGCTGCTTGCATTTCATGATCCATGGCCTCCCTAAAAAAATATTATATATCAATTTTAGATCAAGCATGTGGAAACCTACTTCTTTTTTTATAGGACCAACTCGAATAGGAAGAACCACTATTCCTTTATAAGATCTTTCTTCATCCTCATAAGCTTTGATAGTAACTTTTCTTTTAAGATTAATGGCTTCTTTGGAATATCCTAAAGCTTTCACAAGACTCAAGGTACAAAATTTTTGGCCAAACCCTCCATCAATGAGGACTCTTTTGACACGGTGTTTGTGTATCAAAACTTCAAATATATTTAAGGGAATATTTTGAGGATGATTCAAAGACATATCATCTTTCTCAGAAAAAGATAAACAATGTGGTGCAATGAGGTGTCCAACCATGTTTTGAAATTTGTCAACATCTAAATTATTTGGAACGGTAGTCCCAACAAGAGATTTTTCCAAGATTTATTTATGGATTGGTGAAAGTTTCAACAAATCCAAAATTGATATTTGCATCGGTGTTCTTTGGAGTTGGTCCACAAGATTGTATTGTTTTGAAGATTATGATGCTTGACTTGGTAAAATGATTTTAGGGGTATTCCCTTGTAAGGTGATTTTTGACACTTTCCCCCTAGTCACAACATTAGAGGTTTCTTCTTGTTGTTTCTCTTTTTCAATTATGACATTAATGGTATTTTCATACCCCAATAAAAAATTTATAATATTGTCATAAGTATGGGAAAAATTGACTTATCATTTCCTCTTTTGTCATTTTGATTTGAATTAGATGTTTCACCTTTCTCATGATTCAAGAAAGGAGTTTTGAAAGTCGTATGATCTTAATAATTTTGGGGACCATCAACTTTTATTGTACCATCATCTATTAAGTCTTGAGCCACATGTTTGAATTGCATGCACTCATGTCTTATGCCCTTTATTTATATGATATTCAAAATGATGGGTATCATTCCACCATGATGGTTTGACATGCAGATAATAGGGTCTTGATTCTGATAAAATAATGATTTTATTAGAAATTAGGATCCTTAATGTGTTCTCCAAAGGTTCTCTCAAGGGTGTGAACTTCCATCTGTGTGTTGTGTTAACGAAAGTGCTTGATTTATTAGCTCCTTGATTATTGAAAGAGTTATTACTATTATTAAAAGGGGTCTTGGATGTTTGATTAACATTGTTGGTTTGATTAGACCCACTTGAATAAATTATAGGGAGTAGCTTTAACGTTGTTAGCTTCCACAACCTCATCATTCACAAGGTTCTTGTTGGTATTCTTTAACCAAAACCTAGGCTTTTCATTGTTGTTATTACTACCCCTGTTGTTGTTAAAATTATTATTAGTGTTAGAAACATCTTTGTTTTCTTTAAAAAGATTTTTTTTCTCCTTTCTTTACTAACACTTCTTCAATTTTAATCCCATTTTCAATAATATTCTCAAATGTAGGGGGACATTGAAGTTTTAACTGATAATTCATTTCCATATTTAAATTATTCATGAAAATTTCCATCTTTTATTTCTTGGGTATCGAGAAAAAATTGTTCTCCATCTTTGGAAGAAGCTTAGAAAAGGTTAAACATCTTTTTGTTTGGTATCACATAGATTCAACATGGTGATTTCATGTTCAATGTTGTATGAATAATGAGTTACAAATTTGGAGGCCAATTCTTCAAAAAATTTAAAGTCTAGGGGTAGTTTTGAAAACCATTCAATAGCTTGCCCTCCAAGGCTTCTTTGGAAATAATCTCATTAGGTATGTTATATCATGCATGAATTCAATGCTTAGAACACAAAAATCTCTTAAATGGTCTTGTGGGTCCGATTAACCATGTATTTGTCACATCTTGGAAAGACCACATTTGGAGGAAAAGGTACCATGATCAAGTTTTTATCAAAAGAAAAAGGACATTTTGCTTCAATTGAAAATGGTTTAGGCTTCATTACATTCTTTATGCTATCAATTTGGGCCTTGAAATAATTTTATTTGTCTATTCATATCCCCTAATGAATTTTCTTCTTCCTCATCCTTCTTCAAGGTTGATCACATGTCATAGTCATGAGGAAGCTTAACTCCTAATCGAGCTAAATTTAGAAAGTGTCTTTCTTATCCCTTTCTAAAAATTTATCCATAACCTTGAGGAATATGGGATCTTGGGCTGCTTCATTAACCCTTTCTTCAGTTTCTTCTTCATTCCTTCAATTTCCATAGTGATTGTCATTTTGATTTTCATGGTTTCGATCTTAGTTATGGTCATGACAATCATTATTTACATCCATAGGATTAATTATTTCTTCAAATAGATTAGGAATTATATCCTCTTGTTATTGTTCTTCATCAAATAGAGAATGGAAAATTTCATCTTCGTAGGGAATCTCTTGCCTAATGCATGTTCCGTCTTCTTGAAAAGATAACTTTAAGCGATGGGAAGTAGTGGAAACCAACATTAACAAAAGTTGAGTGAATTAAATTTATTCCCCTTTAATTATCACTCTTTTGAATTAGTAAAATTTTTAAAAGGTTCATCATATTTGAATGGATGTTTCCTTCTTGTAACATGTATCATCAACTGCAGCAAGATTAAAAACACTTGTCTTTACCCCTAACCTCTAAACACAAAAGTTTATGTTTTGAGAATGTTTACATGGTTTTTCACAATAAGCCACTTCATGCGATCTACCTAAGATCAAATTTGGTGTTTAACATGGCTCTAAAGGTAGGGATTTCTATATTAATTTTGAATTTTAGTTCGGGTTCCCATACAAAAATATCAAATGAATCATACAAGGAACAAGTAGTCGTGCACATGTGATTCAGGCCTATAGCCCTACAAGTCTAGACATTTGATATTTTTTCCCTCTAAGATTTTCAACTTAACTGAGGTCTTTATTTATAGTGGGTGGAATAGGTTAGCTTCACTTGGTTACCACTTTGGGTCATCCCTCTCACCGGCCTTGTTAAGGTATGGTTTTGGGAGGCAGACCCACTAAAGCTCTAACACATGCAATGAAAGAAATGAAATGAAATGATCCAGTAGGTCTAGGAGTTTGATTCACCCAAAAAGGTGAAGAGCATATCCATACTATCTTCTCACTTCCAAACATGATTAACAATGTTCTTTCCCAAGCCTTTAAAATAATGGAATTTGAGCATGTTTGGCATTCTGATTCACTATAAAAATAAAGAGCATAGGATAATCTTTTCTTTCACAAACAATGAGGCTTATTTTATGTGTTTGTTCATATTTTAGCTCATTTTTCCTCTCAAGTTTAGCACTTCTAAGAGTTTGATTCACTATAAAAGTGAAGAGCATGTCCTTAATGCCTCACTTAAGATTCAAATTTTCTTCTAATTAGGCTAGATTTTTGAATTAAAAGGCTACAATTTAAGAAAAAACATAAGGTGTTAGGTATACCTCTTTGAAGATAGCAAAGGCTGGGCACATTTTTATTTTATTATTTTTTATTTTTACTCACCTAATGGTGATCAATCTATCTCATTAGCACTCTTCTTCACAAATGTTAGTTCAACACAAGAAAGGCAATTATGAAGAAAATCCAAAAATAATTAAATTTCTTTTTTCCAAAAATGATCAAAAGTTTGTTAATTCAAGGAGTAAAGATCCAATTAAGAGATACATATTTATCTTTATAAGCTTGGATTACCCTCAAGGACCTTTCATATGCTTCCACTTCTTATTTTGAATCCTCCAAAAGGTTATTCAAATAAATTCAATTATCCTTCTTCAATTGCCTTTTTGCTTGTCTCTCCTTTTTGTAAACTCTCAATTCTAGTTTTTGAGCTTTTTTATGACATGTCATCAGAAAACTAGAGAGTTAAAATCATCAAATTGATAGAATTTAAAATTTTTAAAAACAACAGAGCTATGCACTACATAAAATTTCATATGCATTGTTGTTTTTATTACTACGCGCTATATAAATTGTTAAACATGTTATTATGTTATTGTTACGCGTTATTAAAATGATTGACAAATTATACACACTAAAATAGAATGACAAAGGCGTCACAAAGGTATGTTCTATGCACTAAAAGAAATATAGACAGAAGACAAAAGAAATAATGCACGCGTCAAAACTCAGTGCAAAGGCATTAAAATTTGTTGTACACTCACTATTTATCCATGCAAAGGCATCGAACTTCACTACATACATGCTATTTCTCCTTTTAAACACATTGATTTACCTGCAAAAGATCAAAATCTGCAAAACAAAAGCATGAATATATGAATATTTAACAAATTTCTAAAAATTGAGGCCAATGCCCCATGGTGGGCATCATTTTGTGTATGTAAAATACCTTCATAGGATTAGTTCATCAAAATACCAAATCAATTATGGAAAATATGACAATTTTAAAGTAGTTAAATTGAAATAATGACAATCAATTCTTGTTTTGAGCTTTTTTATGACCCATCATCAGAAAACTAGAGAGTTAAAATCATCAAATTGACAGAATTTGAACTTTTTAAAAACAACAAAGCCATGCGCTATAGAAACTTGTATACGCGTTGTTCTTTTTATCACTATGTGCTACACAAATCATTAAACACACTATTATGTTTTTTTTTTGTTTTTTTTTTTGATCGATAAGAGGCCTTAGCCAAAGATTTTATTAATGATTTAAATAATAGTACAAGAATTTCATTCTATGTGGGCACTGGTAGGAAAGAATGGAGAAGAAAACCTCCAGTCGAGCCCGAGACCAAGGTCCAGAATTTTATTACAAATAATTTTATGACGGCATTACCTCATTTACATTAGCAAATGAAGACATTCCTTCATTAACATTTACATATTAATTTCATTCCAGACTCGGTTAATGCTTGCTGTCGAGGTGAGGGAGAACTCCTCATAACGAATGATACTGCAGAGGGGTTGATTTGTTGATAGGTATGATTGTAGTTTCTTACCCATACTACTTCTATCTTGTTGTCAGCTCAAGATTGTAACTAGGAAGTGAAGATCTTGTCTACTCTGATCCCTTTGGCTTTGCTACCCTGTATGCAGACAAAAACTATGCTCCAAAAATATGCTTGTTATGTCGTTAGAAAATATGAATCTCGCTTTTTCAAAAATTATATATAGCTTATGTTTTAAGCTTGCTAATGATATTATCATAAGGTGTTACACATATTACTGATTTAAAACTTAAGACCTAGCTATTGAAAAAAAAAAAACATAGTGCTCAAGCATTGTATAAGCATAGTTTGAATACTAATGAGATTTTAGCTTCTCTTAGAAGATGAATGTGCTAAAGGTCTAATTGTTGGCAATACAATCTTCCAAAGTTTTTGGATCTTTATCATTTCATTGGATATCACTTCTATATTACCATGCAAATATTGATGTTATGAAATGCTAATAATTACAAGAACACCTTATACACTTCGTCTTTTTGGTTTACATTACAAAATTTCTAGTTCCAATATACACTTAGATAGAAAATATAACTAAATCCCATATAAATGATATTTTGATACATACATTTAAATCATAACTTATTTAATTTATCAAAAGAAATATCACTCTTTTGATTATGAGCATAACTGAAATGGTACTAATATTATATCCTGAGGAGGCTATTAAGTTGTAAAAAATCAACTTTATCAAATAGAATCTGGATGCAATAGTCATCAACATTAAATGTTTAGATCTGTTAAACATTTCTTAATCATACCTCTGATTTTAACTGTAAGTGTCATGTATGTCTCCACATTGTAATTTTTAAGAATATCTTTGTTACCTATACTACTGAGTGCAGGCTTTGACAATATCTAGATTCGTTTGTACAGGGGATCATTTTTTAGATCATGCAGATATATAAGCTTATGCTCCAAACCTAAATGAAACTAATGACAATACTATCCTTTAGTTATCTTAACAAATGTAATTAGTTATTTGTCTATACATTTAAAATAATTTATAAGACCTTTAAAACCATATCCCTCTGCTAGTCTAAAGCGCTATCAGCCTATCTAGCGGAGCATAGCATATTTTGTTAGTTTGAAGGGACTGTTGTTCTAAACCAAAATCTTCCACTCTGAGCTATGTTTATCAAATGCTAAGATACAGTCCTTGGCCCCTTAAGTTCTATGAGGTCTGGCAAGTATCTTCATTATAGTAGGTGTGAGTAGGCTAGAAGATGTTAGTTTGATAGATGCTTGCTAGACTCTAGTGAATTTGAGGATAGAGCTATATAGTAAAAGCATTCAGATTTTTCCACCATGTGGGTAGGGTTAGTGACTCTGTCTTCCTATCTGATAATTGTTATTATCAAAAGAAACTGGTGTCTTAACAAATTGAGTCTAAATAGGAATCAATATTATATGCATTGAGATGAGGTTTAAGTTTACTTAAAACCTAATACCTATTAACAAACATACTATATGATGTAACTTATATATTATAACTAATATTATTTAGTTTTAAGTGTTATTGTTATATGATGACGGGGGATAGAATTGAATATCTAGATACTCGGTAGTCTACCTATATGGTTTCACCATTTTCTCCTTGGTTTGCAAGAAGGTCGGTTGCTACATTACCTTCTCTGTATATGTGCTTGACTTCATAGTCTGGTATTGCATCAAGGATTTTAATAATGTCTTCTATCTTTGAATTAAGAGTCCAATTTGGGGTATTCCTTCTTCTTATTGTATTGATAATTACCTGTGAATCACCTTCAATAATTAATTTTGTCAATCCTAATTTAACACAACATTTTAGACCTTCTAAGACAGCCATGCATTCCGCCATATTATTAGTAGTAGGGTTGATGGGGGACGCATATTTAGAGATGACTTCACCTTTACAGTTATGGATAATTCCACCAATTCCAGCTACCCCTGGATTTCCTCGGGATGCACCATAAAAGTTTAATTTGTGCCACCCTTCTCTAGGGGGAGTCCATATATAGTTAATCCTATCAGTTTTTGACCCTTTCCCACCCTTGCCAAATAGAGGTGGAATTGTCAATTTTGGCCACTTTTTCCTAATGTGATTATCCCATTGTTTAAATGAACTTTCTAAGCTAATCAGGTTTCTAAGATTACTATTAATTACTTCAATAACTTCTACTTCAATTTTGTTAGTTAGTGAATACCATTCCATTTTTTGGTCTGCAAAGATTCTACGGTTCCGTTCTTTCCAAATTTCCCATAATAGTATAGATGGTGTTACTACCCATACATCTTTGTATAGATTGTCTTTGTTTAACGAGGGCCATGCTTTTAGCATGTCCACAATATCATAGGGCTTTGCTGAGTACCAATTTAGACAATTGTTTAGCCAATTCCAGCAGTTCTGTGTGTAGGAATAGTTAAGTAAGAGATGATTTGCATCCTCTTCCTGGCTTTCACATAGAGGACATCTAGAAGGTCCTTCAAAACTCATTTTATGAAGTCTATCTGCAGTCAATATTCTCTTTTGGAGAGCAGCCCATAAGAAGATTCTAGCCTTGGGGAGACATGCTTTATTCCAACATAGATTAGGGGAATATCCAGGGTATCCATATTTTTGGTCTTGAATGATTGACTTGTAGCCTTCCCTAACTTTATACTCTCCATTGTTAGAGCTAGCCCATATCAATCTATCTTCTCTGGTTTTATGAGAGATCACTCTATTTTTTAGAATGTCTTCCAGTTTTTGTTTCTCATTAAATTTTGTTGGAATGTCCTCAACTGGTTTTCATATTAAATTGTCATCTTTTGAGAGGAAACCCTTAACATAAATACCCCTAGAGGCTTTACATTTGTCTATAAAATCTAAACTAAAGCCTGATCTGATGAGGGGAGGGCAGCCTCCCCAAGAGTCTTCCCAAAAAAGTGCTTTACTATCGAATCCAATATCCCAAGTAAGTTGGTTGTTGATCACTGCTCTAGTATTTATAATAAAATTCCAAATTCAGGATCCTTTCGTATGTGAGTGAGCTCTAAAAATGTTGATGGGATCCGCATTTGGGATATATTTATTTAAAAGGATAGATGCCCATTTTCTATTGGGTTCCTGACTAAGTCTCCATAAAAGTTTGGCACCAAGTGCTTTGTTCTGCCACTGTAAGTTTTTAAATCCTAACCCACCTTTGGAGGTTGGTTTGCACAAATTATCCCATTTAATAAGAGCTACCTTTTTATCCTCTGATGTACCTTGCTAGTAGAAATCTCTCAAAATTTTATCTAAGCTAGCTTTTATCTTAGAAGGAAGGGGGAGAATCAACATTTGATATGTGGGTATGGCTGATAAAACAGACTTAATCATTGTCGCTCTACCTACTTTAGTGAGTCATTTACCTTTCCAACTCCCTTTTTTGGATTGGATTTTAGATACAACTTGTTGCCATAATTTGGAGCATTGTAATCCCTTATCTAAAGGTATTCCTAAATACTTACATGGAAACTTACCAATCTTATAACCTAAAGTATTGCAAATCTGACACATTTTTGTTGCGGGGGTGTTAATGAAGAAGATCTCAGATTTATCTGGATTAACTTTCTGTCCAGATGCCTTCGCGTAGGTATCCAAAAGATCTTTGAATGCCTTTGCTTCCTTAAGAGTGCTTGTTCCAGGGAGAATGGTGTCGTCAGCAAATTGTTGATGTGTAATGTTAGGTATGTTCTCTGTGACTTTGACTCCTGAAATTTTTCCTTCTATGTGTGCCTTAGTAATGGATCTACCTAATGCTTCGGCCATAATAACATATAAGAAAGGTGAGAGTGGGTCTCCTTGTCTGATACCATTTGAAATTTTGAAGAAGCCTTCAGGAGTGCCATTAATTAAGAGGGAAATTTTGGGTGTCAAGATGTAATTAAAAATAAGATTAATCCATTGTTTGGAAAATCCAAAGGCTTCCATGAATTTACACAAAAATCTCCAATCCACTTTGTCATATGCTTTTTGGATATCTATTTTAATCAGCATACATGCCTCTTTGTTGTGTTGAGCTGAGTGAACTATTTCTTAAGCTATCACTATTCCATCCAAGATTGATCAACTCGGGACAAAACCAGTTTGTTCTTCCGAAATAATTAATGGAAGTAAGGATTTTAACCTATTTGCTAGGCATTTAGCAAGGATTTTATATATGGTATTACATAAGGATATAGGGCGGAAGTCTCCTGGTTCATGACTGTCATTTTTCTTTGGAATAAGAATGAAAAATGTATTATTGATTTATGATAAAATTGATCCTGAGTTTCTAGTAGCTTCTATTGCTCCCCAAATATCTTCCCCAAGAAAGTGCCAACATTTTTGAAAAAAGCCTGCTTGAAAACCATCAGGTCCTAGGGCTTTTTCAGGGTGGAGTTGGAATAGGGCATCATTGACTTCCTCAATAGTAAGCTTACTGTCCATCCATCTATTATCTACTTCTGAAATTAATTTAGGGATAGAAGCTAACATTTCATTTTGTGCCTTGAGATTGGCACTTTCACAGTTATTAAGGAGAGTACTATAAAATTTGACAAAATGTTCTGAGATAATTTTGGGATCCTCTATAATGTCTCCACTAGCGCTTTTGATCTTAGATATTCTATTGATGTTCCTTCTGTTATTGGTGTTGTTATGAAAGAATTTTGTATTACAATCCCCTTCTCTTAACCATGTTTCTCTTGATTTTTGCTTCCAGTAAATTTCTTCCTTTAGTAGGATTTCAACATGTTTGGCCATAAGATCTTTCTCTTTTAAATAGCTACTCTCATTCATTCCTTGCTCTATGAAAATATTATTTAGGCTATCAATTTCAGCCTCTATGTTGTGCTTTTGTTCAAAAATATTATTGAAATTATTTTTATTCCAGTCCAAAATCTTATGTTTAATGATTTTTAGTTTAGCAACTAGGCAAAACATCTTAGAACCAAAAATTTTAGCCTATTTCCACCATTGTTCTATAAGTTGCATAAGTTCAGTATTTTGAAACCACATAACAAATTTGAAGGGATTTCTTAGTGGTTTATAGTTCTCTGTGATTGAAAGTCTAACTGGGAAGTGATCAGACCCTACATTTGTCAATATTTCTGCACTTATGTTATGATTAAAAGTCCCTAAATCTCCTCCTATCAGGAATCTATCCAGTCTTTCTGCTATAAAGCTAAAGCCTGATCGTCTATTGTTCCAAGTGTATAGTCCATTGTTAGTGTTAATGTCTGTTAAGTTATTGTCTGATACCCATTGACTAAAATCTTTTTGAGCTTGCGAGATGTATTGTGATCCGCCATATTTTTCTTTATTATCTAGGATAGCATTAAAATCTCCTCCTAGGATATGAATGTCTTCTGTGTTTTGTGTTAGCTGATCATGAAATTCCTGCCATACTTCCCTCTTTTCAAAATTAGGAACCGAACCATAAATGTTGATAAGATTAAATTTTAAATTAGTCTTTATACTACTAACTACTAAAAGGAGCCAGTTATTATGTTTAGAGACTATCTCCACTACTACTTTCCTAGGATCCCATAGAGCAGCCAGCCCTCCTGAAGCTCCAGAAGAGGTGACAGTTTCAGATTTCCAAATACCCAATTTTTTACTAAACTTCAAACTTTCTTCCTTATTTAACTTGTTTTCTTGTAGTATTATAATTTCAGACTCGAATAAATTAAGATATCTTTTTATTAGTGTCGAGATTTTAAGGATCACTGCAAATGTAATAGCACTACCAAAATTTGATATGGCATGTGTTTTCCAAATGCAATAATCTCTCTTATTTATATTGGGAATGAGTCTATGAGAGACATGTCCCTTCATGGGACATGTCTATTCATTTTATAATGTTTCATTAATCAATCATATATTAGAATAATATAAATTTGAATAATATATATAATATAACATATATATATATATATAATCAATGTATTATTAATCAATATCTAAGTATTCTATGTATTCTAAGTGATCATACGACTGAAGCTACAAACATTAACACTCCCTCTTAGTTAGGGAGGATGATCAAACATAATGTATTGTGGTCTCCCTTGTCAACACATATGACCCTAACTATAGCCATACAAAACATCATCACTCCCTCTTAGCTAGAGAAGATAAAATCCATCAAGGTAATGAAAGAGAGGAGATATCACCCCACTGTGATATTAGGAGATATGGTATATGCAAGAATATCAAGTCACATGATGTTCATCATAGCTCATAAATATCCATGGTATGTCTAATGACAATACGTCTCATGATGTCTGTCATACGGATACTAAGTTTACGTAGAGACATGTCACTGTGTGATATGTTTCATAGGGTCCAATCAATATGTAATACTAAGTTTAGAAGGATCCTAATATGATTCATATGGATCCTAAGTTCATAAGGATACTAAGAAATTATATATTACATAATTCATGATATGAAGTATCACCTAACATGTGGTACCAAGCTTTACATATCACCTAACATGTGATATGAGGAATCACCTAACATGTGATACCTAGTTTTCAATATCACCTAACATGTGATATGAGGAATCACCTGACATGTGATACCCAGTTTTCAATATCACCTAACATGTGATATGAGGAATCACCTGACATGTGATACCCAGTTTTCAATATCACCTAACATGTGATATGAGGAATCACCTAACATGTGATACCCAATTTTCAATATCACTTAACATGTGATATGAGGAATCACCTAACATGTGATACCTAATTTTCATACCACCTTGATATGAGGAATCACCTTAGATCGTGATACCTAATTTTCATATCACCTCAAATCGTGATACAAGGATATAGTAAATAAGAACAATACATTCCATTTACATATAACCCTATTATGGTATGTGTACAGACATATCAAAATGTCTACCATAACGAATCTCCATTACAAGATCATCACCTTGTAATATCAAATACAAGTGTTCATTGTCAAAAAGTCATCACCTTTCTCCAATGTTCACAGGAGGGCCCATAGGTCCTGGAGTCACACACGTGAAATCCACCTTGACTCATGTCAGAGGGTGGATCCATCATGGCTCATCCCAAAGGATGGAAACAAGGGCTTTCACCTTAGACTTCTCTCTCAAGGAGAAGAATGCAATAACATACAAGATAATAGATGAAACTCCTTTTCAACTAAGGCTTCATTCTCCAACATGCCAAGTTTATCTCGAAGGTACACAACCTTACCTCTAGCAAGAAACTTGATGAGAATATCAGCCATATATTCTGCAGGGATAATGTACCTTGAATAGCATACTTATGCACTATATCTCTTATATAGTTTGTATCACTCTAGGTGAACCCCAAATTATGTAGGAGATAGCATAAACCCTTGAAGTTCACCTCCTCGTCCAAGGTTGTTTTAGATGAACCATCATACTCCCTCTGAATCTACTATCAACCTTCTACGAGCAAGTCGTGTCTTTGTTCTTTAGTCTGCATTAAGATCTTTTCTTGAATTCCCAACCATCTATCTAGGAATATCATGACCTAGATATCTGCATAAAATCCTTCTAGTTCACATACATGGAATTTCATCATTTGAATCACAATTATTTTTCCCTTTTATAGTTTCCTAGTCACTAAGGAAACCATCTTGATATGGTTTACTCCCTCTATATCAATATGACCAAAATCCTTGGAAATCAAATAAGGCATATCCTCTAGTTGTTGTACTGACTCCCTTTAAATCAAATATCAATTCTCAACTCAGTTCGATAACTGCAGTCATTAAGTTAATTCTCCCTTGAATGCAATCTCGTATCAACCATGTTGATTTCGAGAGATTGATTGGAAATGTAATCCCAATGCTATCTTGTATGTTTGTAGATTTGTCGTTACTACCCTTAGAAAAATTTCTTCCACCAACTTAAATTATTATTGTGATCCTCCCGAAGCTAAATTCAACACTCCCTCTTAGCTAGGGAGGAATCTTTCTTGATAACTTCTAGTTTATCCTCCTAATGCTAAAATTAACACTCTTTAGACTTGAGGGAAGAGAAAAAATGTCAATAAGGATCACTCAAGATGTATGGATTTCTTCAATTTTTTATTCTATCCATGAGTTCCCACTACTATGATCTTAGAAGTGTTTCACCTTCAATAGTGAACTCCCTCTCAATCCATATGATCAAGTTTGTCACAAGTTGACTGAATCATCTAATCCCTTTGAAACTCATCAACTTTTTTTTTCTTTTTTTTTAATTATATTTAACTTCTTGAAAGATGTCAGACTCCCTCTGAATCTGATATCAATCTTCTTTTCCTGCAAGAGCATCCTCAGAAAAGATCAAGGAAAATAGTACATATAAAAGAATAAGAGAGGTACTTGCATAAACTCAAAGATATTTCTGCATAATGATATAAGATCATTCCTATGTAATATAGATAAAGATCTAATTTAAATATATACCTTGTATATATATACATATTCAATCTTCTAAGTATATATCTTTAATCTAAGATTTTACATATATTACTTTAAATATATATAATCACCATATACTTTTGATTATAATATAACTACAAAATAATTATTAATGATGACACATATTATAGATATATATATATATATATATATATATATATATATATATATATATATATATATATATATATATATATATATATATATATATATATATATATATATAATTTTGTTTTCTTTTACCAAATGCACTTTCAATTATAGTATCCATATCATATTAAACATATAAATGAATATTATGAAATGTTCATTACCAATAAAGCATACTTTATACTCACCTTTACCCTCGGTTATATGGTCAATGCATGATGCCTCAAACACTTTGTGGAAGGTCTAGTTTACAGGTCATAGCAATTCGAATGCCCCTTTTAAATTTTTATTTATTTTTTTCATTCCATGTATCCCAAGACTGTAAGAGTCGCACTTGGCTTGGTGGTCTTGTCTTGCAATTGTGAATATTGACTAATAATCAGCTACAACCAAGTGTAATGCTCCCAGGTCTTGAAGTCAGCAATCTCTGGTTCTCCTAACAATTCGATATGTCAATCACTGCTTATCCTCTACAGTGCTATGTGCCAAATTGAAACTTTCTTCTATGTTTGTCTGGTTGGCAATAATGGTGTCACCTCCTTAGATATCTAACCCTTCAAATAGTGATTCTATTACACTGCGAACTATGTAAGTCCTGTATTCTTTTACACCTCTGTTTCCGTGAACGCTGAAATGACTCAGGGAAAAAGTGTTACTTTTCTCCAATTCATTATGCTTTGGCAGACGTCTATACTTCATTCGATGGTTTCCATTGTGATTCTCGCAAGCAGAGAAGATGTTGAAAAAGAAAAACTGATCTTTTATTCCAACAAGAGTTTATTGAAGGTCTGGAGATAGAACTTGATAGATTTTCTCAGAATGAATACTTCGTAAGAGAATTCTATCTTCAGGTTTGGTGCCAATAATAGCAAAACATTATATCATTTTTCTATTTCTTCAAAAATTTACGACAAGCTATATTTCTTAACTCTCGGCAGAGTAGGTAATCTGTTATAAATGATTCAATTAATATTATCGCCTTTAGATATATATCTCAACCTACTACAATATCATCTCTTTGATATATATACAGACCTTATATGAATTATCTCAAATTAGACTTGGGCGCGTAATATTTTATTAAAGATATAGCTCATTTCATATTAAAATTTCTTTATATCACTTAATGTCATCATTGCAAAGCTACAACGCTTGATTGTAGAGACATCCTTCACATCGAGTTTAGGGATTGATCATGATACCCATGACACCATAATTGAAGGTGAACATATCTAACCATAGAGATAGCACCACAATAAGCTTTTGCATCAATTTATTCATTGGATACACCTACCAATGAATCGTAGAGATCAGCCACCTCATTGTAGAGAGATCATGTCTTTCCCATTAGTGATTTGCTCCTGTCACTTGTCATGGATATACTCTATAGGAAATTGATAGTAATATGATTCAATATGTGCGTATGTATGGTCTGAATATATATAAGGTTACGGTATAGTCCGTGTCCTATTCAAACTTCTATCACTATAGACTTTTCCTTATTTCTTCCCATAATGAATGTTGTGTATCTTATTTGTTTTCTCCTCGTCAAAACCTTTGATAGATCTCCCATTTGCAATCTGGCCTGGCTCTGATACCATGTCGAGATTTTAAGGATCGCTGCAAATGTAATAGCACTGCCTAAATTTGATACGGTATGTGTTTTCCAAATGTAATAATCTCTCTTATTTATATTGGGAATGAGGCTATGAGAGACATGTACCTTCATGGGACATGTCTATTCATTTTATAATGTTTCATTAATCAATCATATATTAGAATAATATAAATTTGAATAATATATATAATATAACATATATATATATATATATATATATATATATATATATATATATATATATATATATATATATATATATATATATATATATATATATATATATATATATATATATATATATATATATATATATATATATATATATATATATATATATATATAATCAATGTATTATTAATCAATATCTAAGTATTCTATGTATTCTAAGTGATCATATGACTGAAGCTACAAACATTAACAATTAGCCTTTGTTTGTTAGGGGAATTCAAACCCCTAACATTCTAGGATGTGATTTTCTTTATACCTGGGGAAGGCTCTTCCCCTTCCCAGCATTCATTAATTCAGATAGTTTTGGTTGATTTTCCGCATTACCATCTAAAGCTCTTAATTCATTGATGGACTTCCTGCCTCTTTTTTTCTTGATCTTGCAGGTTATCGGACTAGAGAGACCCTCCCTTGTTGCTGCTATACCTAACTGCCTATCACTATTTGTAATTCCATTTAAGCAATCTCTGATATCATCATCGTTTATAGTGAGTTCATTGTTCATATGTGCTCCTTCTGCCATACCTGTAAAGTCTAGGTCCTCCTGTCCTAGCATAAGGTTACCCACAGAGTCCTCAAATTCTATAAGATTTTTACCAAAATCTTCTAAGGTGGTTAAAGGAATAGATCCAAACTCAGGGCTGGATGCTTCTACTTCTGGTTGAGTTGGGATGAGAAGGTCATTATTTCCAAAATTGTTGTCTATAGAATCCTTCTTTTCTTTATTTTTAAGGACATCCTTTGTATGCCACTGGTTAAGTTCTTCACTGATTTCTCTTTGAACCTCTCTAAGATCTTCCATAATACCCCCAACTAAGTGCAATTTGTCCTTAATCACCTTAATTCTGAGATCAAGGGTTTCTGAAGCTAATGTGGGTTCCAAGTAATTAAGGCATTTGGGGGATGAGCTTAGTATATTGATATTAGACTGGAGAGTTTCTATAGGGTTTTGGTTTGCTAGGTTAATGGGGGAGAACAGATTGTAGGTTGGAATAGGTGTGATCATAAAGCCCCCTTTGTTTTTTAAGAAAGATACTTTAGCCTTTGGGTGCGGGGATGGTGAGGCAGCCATCTTGCTATTGGGCTGGGAGGATGGGGAAGCTGAATAATCATCCTCAACTTCATCCGCTATGTAATTTTCTATGATTTCTGGCATAATGGTATGAGGTGTTGTTTTACAACATATCTTAATATGAGGTATTGATTTAATATTGATGTTCATTTTGACTATAATTGTTTTTTCTGCAACATACTAGTCTGAAATTATGGATCCAACATACGAACCTACGCAATTACCAATTTTCTTAAGTGTATCTTCTGAAGATAATTCCAATGGTAGATTTTTAAGCAAGATTGCTCTAGAAACCTTAAAGTCTCTAAGATTAATGGGGTTAAAAAAGGGGGTCCATTCTAACATAGAAAAACCAATATTCCTAAATTTAGGGCATCCATTCTTAAGGGTTTCATTCTTGAGTTCTTTACAACTAAAATCTAGATATAAGAAATTTTCAGGGAGAAATGAGATAGTTACCTCTTGATGCCAAATGGATTTGAGCCAATCTGCGATTACCTCTTGAGCCATTCTAAAGCCATTCCATCTACAAATCACTCCATAATCTACACATGATGCTTATATATCTTCTATAGTGTCATCTTTAATATCTAATTGTAGAGAGCTTGCATTATCTGAAGAGATATTTGGGGTAGTCTTACCTTTCCTGGGATTACTATCAGGAAAGCACCTCTTACCAGTGAATTGCACTACCTTGAGATCTAGAAGAAGCCCTTTGTTAGATCGCTTATGCGGAGGGGAATATAAACCATGGGAGTGCAAGGCTGTTACTATCCGATGATTCAATTCAAGAGTGGGGACTGTGCCTTTAAAAATGTGATGCTAGGGTGTAGAGGGCTTCACTTCTAATTGGCCCTGTTTACCTTTTTGGACCAACTTCCCGTTGATGAGGCTATGATCACTACAGGTTAAAACTACATCACGTCGCCAAGTATCTTTTGTTAGATTTAGTAGGTTTTTATGGGGTGGAGAATATATAGTAGCTATCTCTGTACTGAGCTCATCAAATTTATTGTTGAGAGGTAGAGCAAAAGGCACATGTTTCTATGAGAAATGTTGCACTCTAGACTTCATGTAATGCTTTTTATCCCTCTTGGCATTTTGTTTGTGTGCTGGTAACCAAGAATCATCCTGAGCATGTATATGCATCTCCCATGGTGATGCCCTAGAAATGCCTCTAGGGGAAGATTATTGTACTACCCAGTCATCCTTGTGCTTAGTGACCGAATGCAAAAAACCAATATTTCTCTGTTGTGAAGTCCTGCGGGAAGCCCTAGGGGTCGAGCTCCATGTTGAAGCCTTTATGAGCCTCAAGTTCCAACCATGCAAATATCCGCCTGCATACCTAGTTTTGTTGAAAAAACTAATTTGAGAGTCCAAAGACTCTACAGTATAGATGCGCGCAGTCGAGAAAAGCAGAGCCATCGCATTTCTATCTCCGTATACTTTCTAAAGCTAGGTGACTGAGAAGTCGTGACTCACAACATGGAAATTATCTTCACAAGCAGAGCATTTAAATTATTTTATTTTCGCGAGCACAGTAATCTCATTGTAGTTTTCTATATTTTTTTCAAATTAAACACACTATTATGTTATTATTACACGTTATTAAAATGACTGACAAATTATACATGCTAAAACATAATGATAAAGGCTTCACAAAGATATGTTCTACGCACTGAAAGAAATATAGACAAAAGATAAAAGAAATTGTGCACGCGTCAAAACTCTGTGCAAAGATATTAAACTTTGTTATACATGCACTATTTATCCATGCAAAGGCATCTAACTTCACTACATACACGCTATTTCTCCTTTTAAATGCACTGCTTTACCTACAAAAGATCAAAATCTACAAAACAAAAGCATGAATATGCAAATATTTAAGAATTTTTAAAAAATTGAGGCCAATGCCCCATGGTGGGTGCCATTTTGTGTATGTAAAATACATTCATAGGATTAGTTCATCAAAATACCAAATAAATTATGGAAAATATGACAATTTTAAGCAATTAATTGAAATAATGACAATAAGCATCCTATGGATCTCTAATTAGAAAAGCTAAAGAAATGCTCTCATATTTAGCATTCATTAGAGACGGCTCTAGAATGAGAATTAATGATCTATGATGTAATTTTGGCAATCTAACTCAAATTATACCCAAACATGCTCAAATATGCTAAGAATTCATAATTAAATGCCTATAATATGGATGTAGCTGTACACACTAAAATGGTGTACTTCTATAAACCATTACATGCAAGGTTGCTCAAGAATGAGGCCTCACAAAGTGGCTCATAGCTCTGTATGCATGGAGTTGCAAGGGACTATGATGTTTTTGCTCTTAGCTAGAGCTACAAGCTTGTGACCTTGCTAGTCAACCACACAACGAGAGATTCAAATGAGGACAAGGGCAAGAGTGACAATATCCTCAAGAATCACTATGAAAATGCAATGCAAACTAGTCTAGAGAAATGAAAATGCAATGCAACTAAGCTATGAAATGGAAAGAACAAGTGTTACAAATCCCTCCTATTAAACTATGTGAAGTTATGCTATTGCATGAAAGGAAATCTAAGCTATGAAAGTCATGAAAATGAAACTACCATGTAAGAATGTAAACTAAACTATGAAGCAAATGAAGAAATCTAAAGTAGGATGCAACAATGATCTCTAAAAAGCTTCAAAGTCTTCAAGGATTCCTGCAGCATAAGGTTAGCATAAAAACGTGATATGAAAATGGAGGAGAGAGCTTTCCTTTTATAAGAAATGCAAAGGAATGGACCATTAAGATTAAGAGGCAAAAGTCTCAATCGGCGGTGGAGCTTGAAAGAGGAGCGATCCGTGTGCACAAGTATCCTCCAATAGGAATTGACTTTGTGCCCATGTGAGACAAAAGTGCTTTTTTTCCTTTTTGTAAAATAGGAATAATGCTTTATTTGTGCAACTTAGGATAAGAGGAAAAGGTGGGGCTTTTTATTTATTAAAAGGGGAGGAAATATTCCTTTTAAATAAATAAAGACTTAGGATAAAATGGTTAGCCCATAGGATAAAAATCCAATATATGATCGAAATTAAGACTTGATCAAGAGATTGATAATGTTGAAAATATTGATTATTGATAAAATGATTTAGGGTTGATAAATCAAATAAATGGGGTCCAAAGTCTAGGCGACCATTTTTGGGTGCATACAGCAGCTAACAACTAAATGAGAGTGGATCACTTTCTCTTGATTTTGCCTTCTATTTATAGATTTTTACAAAGCTTAGGGGAAGAGTAAGATTAATCATGATTAAGTTTGAGTCAAGTAATGGTTTCAAATATTGAGACAAAGTAAATATTTTATTCTCAAAGGTTGGAACAAAGAGACAAAATGAAAGGTCAAGATGCATCTCCAAGATGTGTGATGGAGAATTGACTTGACTTTGATCCATGTGAACTCATTCCTTAATTCTCCTTGGTTGATTTGATTTTGTTCATATGTGGTTGGTGAGAAAAATAGGAATTAATAAATAATTTAATTGATTTATCTTAACCATGTGTACCCTTGAATGAGTTGGATTTTATTTGATTTAACTATATAATTAATTTGATTTAAATCAAGTGCACAATCATTTGATCTTTTTTATTTAATTAATCCAATAGCCTTGATTTTAATTAATTCCTTCTTTAGTCCTTGATTGCTCATTTCAATTTCTCTTGACCTTTTTTAGGTGTATACAAATGCCCCTCTTTGAATCAATGTGTGAAGCATGTTGGTTCAAATAATATCTGATGTTTGATTCATTGATGTCTGATCTGATCTTGATAATTGATTTCCTGATTCACAACTTATTGGATGATGAAACCCTGATTCGATGATGTACTCCTGATAGGATACTTGATTTGAGAAGTTTCACTGATTTCAATGCCTCAATAATGATTTTGAAAAATTCATGCTCAATGCCTCTGATTTGGAAAATTTTGCTGCTCTACTTGATTTTATGATGCAAGAGCATCTCGGGTCCTTGGCAATCTTATGTCACCAAAAAAAAGTTTGAGTTTTTGTGTTGCTTGATTCCTTCTTTGGCCAATTTGACTCAGTAGTTGCTCGGTTCTTTCGTTAACCAAGTTGGTCGGTTAATTCCCTAGCACTCGATTATCCTTTCCCAGCACTCGGTTATCCTAGCTTACTGAGTTGTTTGTTTTAGTTTTTTGTTGAGGCCGACTTGTGCACTTAATTGTGGTCATAGATTTAATGTTGGTATCTATCATGGGGAAGCGTGTGGACTTAGATCTAGTTGTTCCTTCCATTAATGGTGGATCTAAAGGTAGACTTGTTTGGTAACCTCTTGTATATATTGTAGTTGTTGGTTGTAGTTTAGGATGGTAGCTTAGAGCTAGAAGATAGATGGTATCATATTAGGAGTTGAAGATAGTTTTTTGAACCCTCGCATGTTGGAGGACTATTGTAATTGAATTGTAATAGCTAGCCCTAACCAAGAAGGCCTTACAGCCCGACATGTAGGAATTTATTTGATGAAATGTAAGGATCCCCTTTGCATTCTCTCTCTCACTTTATGTGTTGTTGCTTTTGTGTGTGATATCTGCAAGGTAGATCTGGATTAGGATGTGCCTTTGGCCCCTCATCCTAACCTGCCCTACATCAGGTGATATCAGAGTGAAGGTTAGATCTGGATCTAGATTTTTGAATCTAAGTTTGAGGGTTCCTTCTTTTCAAACCCTAGTTGATTTGTTGTGGGGTAGCAAATTGTGATCTAGCCTGCAATTGTAGAGGGTTTCAAGATGGTTCGTGGGAGGCAAGATGCAGATCTAGGATTGGCAGACATATTGAGACAACTTGATGCTAGGTTAGAAGCTATTGAAATAGCCCAGCGTAAAGGAAGACATCTTGAAGATGTTAGTGATGATGAAATTGAGGAAGAACAAGGTGATGTAGAACCTACACCTGTGATGGATTAGGGTGAGGAAAGATTGTTGAAATATTTGACAAATCTAAAGTCTACACCACATTTCAATCCTCCTGAGTACAGTGGAAAGCTAGATTCAGATGAATTGGTGGACTGGATCACTGAGATGGAAAAGTACTTTGAATATGAAAATGTCCTTGAGGAAAAGAAGGTGAAAATTGCAAGCACAAAGTTGAAGAGTCATGCATCTTTGTGGTGGGAACATTTGCAGTTGGATAAAAAGAGGAAAGGTAAAGACAAAATTAAGGTATGGAATAAGATGGTGAATAAGTTGAAAGGAAAGTTTTTACCTTGTGATTATCATATTAACCTAGTTAGGCGAATGCAAAGTTTGGGGTAGAAAGATAGCTCGATAAAAGATTATACTGAGGAATTTTATAGATTAGATATCAGATCTGAACATGATGAAGATGATGTGGAAATAATTGCTAGGTACCTGAATGGATTGAGAGTTTCCATCCAAGAAGAAATCAGTTTGGTTAAGTTGAAAAACATTGAGGAAGCTTATCAATTTTCCTTGAAAGCCAAGGAGAAATTGAAAAAAAGACATGAGCAAAGACAAAGAAGTAGAGGTGGTAGATTCCCTAGAGGAAGGTGTAGATCTTATGGTGAAAATAATAGATATGATCCGAAAAATATTGTTAGGAATAAGGTGTCTCAACCTTGGATAATTCCTATTCTTATTATTTGTTTTGTAAAATGTATTTCTTGTAAATAATTTAATTAAGTGTGAGTGTACATGTCTAGTTGGCATGTTGATTTGTCACTCCACTTGATGTGTCGGCATCTTGAATTGTGTGTAAGGAGATCATGGCTGAAATGGTTATGACGGATTCCTATGACACGTAAGAGCTATGTCTAGAAGATTTAATGACGAGTGAAGACATGCAAGACATGTGGCAACTAATAAAGTTGAGTACTGTACACTCTTCCTCAATCATGGGGGAGAAAAATTTTTGGGTTCCTATTTTCTCAAAGAATGGTAAAACCCTAATACGACTATCTTTGGAAGTTGCCCTAAAAAGGGAAGTGCGTGATATAAGCATTTTTTAGGGTTGCGAAGATAGGTCAAGTTAGTGTATTATTGGAACATTTTTTTATGCTGCCACGATTTGTCTTCAAGAGTTGGAAATCTTCTAAAAGAACTTGCATTGCAAGTGTATTGTAAACTGTAATAGTTTTGATTAATACATTGTGTAGGTTTTGGAGTGCTGGGGTTTTTACCAAAAGGTTTTCCCCATGGTAAATCATTGTGTCATTCTCTATTTTTTATATGCATGGTATATGGCTGCAATATCATTGTTAAAGTAGTTAACGAAACTGAAATTGTAAGGATTTAAAAGAATTTGCACAATACTTTCCTTTAGAGATTAGTGTAGGAAGCTATTTTCGCACCTGAGTTTCCTTACAAAGATAAATCTAGATAAAGGCAAGATTGAGTGGAAAAGTGAAAGTCCATCTAGAGGAAGAGGCAATAACTACCGAGGTGGTTATAACAAAGGTGGTTTCCGAGGAAATTGTTACAATTGTGGAGAAGGACATAGATCATTTGAGTGTACACATGCAAGTAAGAAGTTTGGTAGCAGTAGAAATGCTTTGGTGCAAGAAGACTCACAGAATGAACCAGAGAAGGAAAAGAACTTGATGGTAAGGAGAACACTTTGGAGTGAAAGTAATAAGGAAGATTCGGTAAGGAAAAGTTTGTTCAAGACTAGATGTAGAGTTTCTGATGAAGTGTGGAAGGTAATCATTGATAGTGGAAGCTCAGAGAACTTGGCATCTGAGGAAATGGTTACAAAGTTGCAGATGGAAAGGTTGGAACACCCGAAGCCCTATCAAATTTCATGGATCAAGGATGAGCATACACTCTTGGTAAGTGAACAATGTTATGTGAATTTGAAAATTGGAAATTACTATGATAAGGTGTTATGTGATATCATGCATATTGATTGTTGTCATATTTTGCTGGGTAGACCTTGGCAATATAATAGACATGATATATATGATGGGAGATTGCATAAATACACTATTTGGGCTGATGGGAGAAGACAAATCTTGTTACCTTTGATTGAAGAACATGTTAGTAGTGTTTGTACATCTGTGAAAGTTTTCTTGATGGAAGGAATAAATTTTGTTAAGGATTTGAAAAAGAATGATGTATGTTTTGTTGTGATTCCTAACAAACTGAGTAAGAAAATAGAGGATAGCATCCTTGAAGAGATTGACAAGATACTCATCGAGTATAGAGAGATCATTTTTGATAATGTACCTAATGGTTTTCCACTGAAGAGAAGCATTGATCATTGTATGGATTTAATTCCTCGAGCTAGTTTATCGAATAAGGCACCACACCGGTTGACACCTACCGAGAATCAGGAATTGGACCAACAGAATCAAAAATTGTTGCAGAAAGGTTTGATCCAAGAAAGTTTGAGTCCTTGTGCAGTAATTAGTACCTAAGAAGAATGGAGAATGGTGAATGTGTATAGATTCTAGAGAAATTAATAAGATAACAGTGAAATATAGGTTTTCTATACCGAGAATGGATGACATAATGGATAGTTTGACTAGAGAAAAGTATTTTACAAAAATTGATTTGAAAAGTGGATATCATCATATTAGAATTAGAGAAGGTGATGAGTGGAAGATTGCTTTTAAGACAAAAGAAAGTGTGTATGAGTGGTTGGTTATGCCTTTTGGTTTAACTAATGTACCGAGTACTTTTATGAGATTGATGAATAAAGTTTTGAAAAAATCTTAGGCAAATTTGTGATTGTATACTTAGATGATATTCTAATATTCAGTAAGACCAGAGAAGAGCATTTTTTGCATGTTAAACAAGTATTGCAGAGATTGAAAGAAGAAAAGTTGCTGATAAATCTGAAAGTGTTCTTTCATGCAAAAGGAAATTGTGTATTTGGGATTTGTGATTTCAGCTGATGGTTTGAAAATGGATCCTGAAAAGGTTGAAGCTATTTTGAATTGGCCTACACCTGAGAATGCTAGTGAGGTAAGATCATTTCATGGTTTGGAAATTTTTTACCAAAAGTTCATTAGAAATTTCAGTTCAATTTGTAATGCTATGACTAAGACTATGAGAGGAGATAAAAGAGAATTCAAGTGGACACATGGAGCTGATAAAAGTTTTGAGACTTTGAAGCAGAAGGTTGTTGAATTACCTATGTTAGCATTGCCTGATTTCAATAAGGTATTTCAATTTGAATGTGATGCAAGTGGTAGTGCAATAGGAGTTGTGTTGAGTCAAGAAGGTAAATCTGTTGCTTTCTTTAGTGAAAGGTGAATGATGCAAAAAGGAAATATTTTGTGTACGATCAAGAATTCTATGCTATTGGTCAAGCCCTAAAAAAATGGAGATATTATTTGATACCGAGTGAATTTGTGTTGTATATTGATCATAAGGCTTTACAGTATTTGGGTCATTAAAATAAGTTGAATCAGAGACATATGAAATGGGTTGAATATTTGCAAAGTTATACATTTGTGATAAAACATAAGAGTGGAGTCACTAACTGAGTTGTTGATGCATTGAGTTGAAGAAGATCTTTGATGATCGAGATGAGAATTGAAGTTATTGGTTTTGATGACATGAGAGATTCGTATGAATTTGATCCTAATTTTTCTGAGTCATGGAGAAAGTGCAGAGCACCTATTCAAGATCAACCGAGTACTAAATGGGAAGACTATTTCATTCAAGGAGGTATGTTGTTTAAAGGTATTCAGTTGTGTATACTGAGAGGATCAATGAACTAATTTGATAAAGGAGAAACATAGTAGTGGTTTGGCTGGACATTTTGGTGTTGACAAGACATTGAATTTTCTTAAGGAGAAATAATTTTGGCCGCAATTGTATAAGGATGTTCAGAAATTTGTGAAAAGTTGTGGAATTTGTCAAGTTACAAAGGGAGTAAGTCAAAATATTGGATTGTATATACCAGTTTTTATTCCTAAGAAACCTTGGATTGATATCAGTATGGATTTTTTTCTTGGCTTACCGAAGACAGTAAGAGGTAATGATTCTATATTTATTATCGTGGATAGATTTTATAAGATGGCACATTTTATACCATGTAGAAAGACATCAGATGCAGTGCATATAGCAGATATTTTATTTAAGGAAATTATCAGATTGCATGGATTACCGAGGAGTATCATCTCTGACCGATATAGTAAGTTTGTTGGATACTTTTGGAAGACTCTTTGGAGAAAGTTTGGCACCGAGTTGAGGTATAGTTCTACATTTCACCCACAGACTAATGGACAAACCGAGGTTGTGAATAGAAGCTTGGGTAATCTTTTGAGATGTTTAGTTGGAGACACACTAAGTAATTGGGATTCTGTGTTGGCACAAGCAGAGTTTGCATACAATAATTCAGTGAATAGGAGTATGGGAAAAACACCTTTTGAGATTGTAAATGGAATACAACTAAGAGGTATATCAGATTTGAGGGATATTGATGATGAAGAAAAGAGAAGTGCTAAAGGAGTAAAGTTTGCTAATTTCATGAAGACATTGCATGAAGATGTGAAACATAAGTTGGAGAAAAGTAATCAGAAATATAAAGACAGAGCTGATAGATCAAGAAAACATAAGACTTTTGTAGTTGGTGATGAAGTAATGGTTCATGTGAAGAAAGACAGATTTCCTGTTGGAACATGTGGGAAGCTGAAGATGAAGAAGTTTTGTCCTTGCAAGATATTGAGAAGATTTGACAGTGGAAATGCTTATGAGATTGATTTACCTGATGACATGCATAAATCACCTATATACAACATTGTTGATTTGTATGAGTACCATGAATCAGATGAAGAAATGACAGTACCAAATGATTATCCTAAGAGACAGACAGAAGAAGTTGAGCAAATTTTGGAACAATGAGTTGGCAGAAGCACAAGAGGAAAACAATATATGGAATATTTGGTAAAGTGGAAGTACAAACTAATTGAAGACAGTTCATGGATTTCACAATCTGAGTTGGATTCAGCTCGGGTTGTACCTACTGCATGATTCAGAGAATCATTTCAAATAACCCCAGGTGTATGATGCAGGAGCATCTCGGGTCCTTGGCAATCCTATGTCACCAAAAACAAGTTTGAATTTCTGTGTTGCTCGGTTCCTTCTTTAACCGAGTTGGCTCGGTAGTTGCTCAGTTCTTTTGTTAACCGAGTTGGTCGATTAATTCCTTGGCGCTCGATTATCCTTTCCTGGCACTCAGTTATCCTTTCTTACCAAGTTGTTTGTTTTAGTTTTTTGTTGAGGCTGACTTGTGCACTTAATTGTGGTTGTGGATTTAATGTTGGTATCTATCATTGGGAAGCGTGTGGACCTAGATCTAGTCGTTCCTTCCGTTAATGGTGGATCTAAAGGTCAACTTGTTCGATAGCCTCTTGTATATATTGTAGTTGTTGGTTGTAGTATAGGATGATAGGTTAGAGCTAGAAGATAGATGGTATCAGATTAGGAGTTGAAGATAGTTTCTGAATCCTCACATGTTGGAGGACTGTTGTAATTAAATTGTAATATCTGGCCCTAACCAGGAAGGCCTTACAACCTGGCATGTATGAATCTATTTGATGAAATATAAGGATCCCCTCTGCATTCTCTCTCTCACTTTGTGTGTTGTCGCTTCCATGTGTGATCTTTGCAAGGTAGATCTGGATTATGGTGTGCCTTTGGCCCCTCATCCTGACCTGCACTACATCATTTTACCTCCTTTATGATTTCCTGTCCCCTCAAAAATGAAATAGAAGTTGATTTGGGGAATTTTGATCCATTTGTGATTTTTATGTGATTTTCTAAAAAAATTTGAATAATATTGTGCAAATTCAATTTCATTTTTGATAATGATATGATGACTAATTGATGATAATGGACCCTGATTGCAAAAAAAAAAGGTGAACACTTTTGACCCTAGGTAAAAAAAAATGTGATAAAAAATCTCCTTTCTGGATCAAAGGGCTATATAAAGGAGTCAAAAAGTCATTTTCACTATTCATTTTCATGTTTCCTTTTGACTTTTCACTTTGAGGCTTCTAGTGATATAATAAAGATGGCGGTCCTCATTTGAGAGCATAGGTTCGAGAGAGGTCACAGATTTCAGCACCCACATGACTATGGAACTCCGATGAGTACTTCGATCCTTCCTTATTTCTTATTTTTCTATTTACTCAAAAAAAAATTGAATTTTTATCGTTGTTCTGCTTTGTTTTTGCCATTTTTATGAAATAGCACATAGGATCAATTTTAATAGCGCATAGGATCAATTTTATCAATGCCCAAGTTTCACAGTTTGGATTTTTTTATTGAATCAAGGGCTAAGTTTTTATTGGTTTTTAAACTTGTGGGTTCTCACTTGAGTTCCCTTATGTGATAAATTTTGGGAAGGATTTTCCATGGACAAACAGTCTAGGATTGTATCTTGGTCTCCAACCATATAACATGTCAATTGCTTTGTAGAAAAACCCTAAATAGTTGTTATCCATAATTGTCTTGCAAACTAGTATAGAGGGGACTATATTAGGCTAGTTTCACTAAGACAAGGTTAAAGAGAATTGAAAGAGAGAGAGAGGGAAAGAGAGCGAAGCTCGGGGATAAAGATAGTAGGACTTTCAGGGAAAGGAATAAAGGAAGAAGTTAGAGATCTAGAAGCAGATCTAGAGAGGGATTAGAGGACTATTTTTTTGAGTTTTTATGATAATGGATTCAAAGAAGACTAACATCAAAAAGAGAGTTCTATGAATAGGAATGAGTAGAAGAGGTAAGATGAATTCAATGGGGAGTAGAAGAAATATTTGGCAAAATGGGACAAGTCGGGCTTAAAAACATCGTGAAATTGTGATGTTGGTTGGCTAATAGAGATTCTAATATTTTGGTGTATATGTACATGCCTAATGGTAGTTTGGGTGATATCCTTCATGGTCCCAAAGTAGGTCTCCTTGATTGGCCTACTTGGTACAAAATTACAATTAGAGCAGCTCAAGGGTATGGAGTGAGTTGCAGTTGTAAATTATAATCATTTAGTGTGATGTTGTTGGTATCATTTTATAGATTTTGTTTATGAGGTCTATGAACATGATTATCTATTAATCAAATTTGATCTGGATTTGGTGTTTGATCCTTTAAGTCTACAAATTATCCTAGGATTGATATTAGGGTGTCTATGTTAGACTTGTAGCATGCTTATCATGATACCATGAATAACATGATCACACTTCGGTGGGTCTTTTGGTAGTGAGATTTTTGGGGGGGATTGACATTGCTCATGCAATGTGTATGTTTTTTTTCTTTTTTCATTCATTAGACTACACTATGAAGCTCTTCAAAAAATTTGCACATTAAAGATTTTTTGGCATGTTTTGTTGTCCTCAAAGATGTCATTTTTTAGGAGGACAGAGATTATACAGTGATAAAAAGTTGTTATATTGATTAGATATGTTGGCATGAATTTATTGATGGTTAGTTGAATGTGATTAACAACTAGCTATGTTTGCTATTCCAAAAGTGGTGATTGATTCTTGGCCTATTTATTACCATGGGATTTGGTGATTGTGTTTGAGGCAAAGGCCATGGAAAGAAGACTTCAAGTAGGAGTGTAATGACCCTTACTATAAAGGCCACTAAAAACCCCAAATTTGATCTGTGTCAATTTGTCAAACAGTTGGCATGCACTTGAATGGTCTTGTTTCAATGTTGTGTTTCAATGTGATAATCATTTTGGGCATCAAAAAGATAACAATACCAATATAGAGAGTAGCACAAAGAACAACAATGCAACTCTAATATCAATGCAATGATCCCTATGTCAATGTATCATGTATTTCTCAAATTCTGATTTGCAATGAATGACTGTTCCAACAATAGAATGTAAGCATTGTCTATGGACTGATTACAACACAATAGCTAAGACATGAGACATATGAACCATCTTTCACGAACAAGTCTTATCAATGCACTTTTCCCATTCCAAACCAATAACAAGTCTGAATACAATGACTGTTCTCAGATTCAGAATTACAATGCTATGTCAATGTGGCAATACCCTTGCTAACATATATCCAAATCTGATGTTAGAAGACTAACTGTTATAGCAGAGATATATTATGTGACTGATTACAATGACAAGATTGATGCAAGAACAGTACAGTTTTCAGACTGATATATTAATGGACTGTGACATACAATTCATATGCAAATTATGGCATTCAATGACATCAACATATGCACCTGGAAGCTGCTTCCAAAGACCTGCTATGAATGCTGATGCTGACCGTTCCTAGGAAGACCCAGGCCTGATCCAAATCTATCTCCAACACTGCAACTATGCCCAGCCGTACCAGGCTGTACATGCACAGCTCCTGCAGAAAATAAATGCAGGGTTTTTGGAACCCCAAAATAGTATTAACTTGGCTGCCAATGATGTATTAATCTCCCTCCAAGAGCATAAAAATTATCTCCAAGTATGTTGGGAGATATGAGCAAAATTCTGAATCCAGGCCCTGGTATGAAGTGACTGAAAATGTGCTACAATGTCTTCAATCTATCACCAAAATGATTCACCAATTAAGTGATGAATTCCAAACCCTTATTCAACCAGTTACAAACCCTCAATATCAATTTTTCAGGTCTGCTTTTTCGGGTCTGCTTTTTCGGACTGCTTTTTCGGATTTGCTTTTTCGGACTACTTTTTCGGACCTGCTTTTTCGGACTGCTTTTTCGGATCCGCTTTTTCATTTTGCTTTTTCGTTTTGCTTTTTCGGATCGCTTTTTTGGACCTATTTTTTCTTCCTCTTGCAACCAAAACTCAAACCCTCAGGTAAATCTGAGGATTCCAAATAAGCTCAACATGAAATGGCTGAATACCACTTCCAATGTGCAACCCTTCAGAAGATATCTCACTTCCTCAGTTATGCAAATCCAAGGGAGTTTTCGTTCCCAAAGATCTAATGAAAATTTGTAGACCAAATGACTACAAATTGCTCCAATATGGAAAAGTAGAAGAATCTTCAAATCAGCTTGTCCAAATGAATGCCCAAGCCCCCTATTTATTCACTTTTTGAGAAGTTACTAAGAACTTCTAGAAGCATCCATTATAAAATCTCATTATAATGCACTTTTATAATAATATAACTTTATAAAATAAAAAGTGCAACTCAACTTAAAATTATAACATGTGGGGCCCGCATAACTCATAATAATAAAAATAAGCTCTAAATCACTTCTCCAAGAGCAAATATGACCATTGATCTACAAAATGACTCTCTCCACATCGCCACCAGTCTACGAGAGCCTGTGATAGACTGATCCGACACGCTAAACGATGTCAGCCAGAATAGGGACATGACAAGGAGGTTGTTCAGATGTGAAGTTGCAACATGAATCAAAACTCAAGTGGAGATTATTGGATGTGAAGTCTGAATGTTCATTTCACCTTCCCTTTTTTGTTCATGAAGACTATTGTATATATATGAGGAAAAAACCTTATGTATATGAGCTACAATGAATAAAAAAGATTGATGCCCTCCTTTCCAATAGATGTAGCCAAATTGATGAACCACATTAAATTCGTGTATCTGTGTATATTTTATAGTTCTCAATTCATCTAATTATTGAACATCATCATGTCTACAAATTATCAAACATCAAATATCAAGATAACATATTTAAAAGTCTATTTTCCTAATTCAAATTCATAACATAAAAAACATGAAATCAAAATTAAATTAACATTAACATTAATCTTTATCTTCTATATTAAAAATAAACACTCTATCTTCTCATTATTTGTCACAATGTTCGTTTTTCAACCCATCTCTAAAATTTGATCTAACCTAATTTCTACTTTTAAAATTTCAGGGATTCATTAGATTTCTCCCGAAATACTTGTCGCCGATCCGATTTCCGCCTTTACTGCAACTCCCCGAAAATACCGAGCTGCTATACATAACACGTATTTTTCCACGAAGAAAAGTTTTAATTCGCCGTATTTCATTTTCGTCCTTTTCCAATATAATCTCAGAAATTGGGATAAAATATCAAACTCGTTACTATTCCTCACCAAAAAAAACAAAAAAGAGCCTAGGGAAGCAAAATTGGGAGACACGGAGATAAATCAAAGCATTCAAATCCTGCCTACGTCAGCTACAGGTAACACAAATCCGCCTTTGAATGCATGTAAATAGGCCATATATGCGTGGCGTTATCCTCTCCGATAGCGCTAAATTTAAGGCTTCTTGCCCTCGATTCCAAGTCATATTTTATCCGGATCCCCATTCTCAGCATATATCATTCCACAATTTAAATAAAAGTAAGCCCAAATCATTCAAGGCATTCAAAAATAGATCGAGGATTTGTTCGCTCAAGACAAGCAGAGTCGAAATCATGGCTGCGTATGCACTTCCTGAAGATGCACTGTTTCTGGGTTTAGACAGCTCTACACAGTATGTTCATTTCTACTTTGCATGGGCAACTAATATGATTTATGCAATTAGTGTATTATCAATTTCAGCAAATTTAATTAGATTCATGTAGTGTCGGGGTATTCACCTGCTATTTTAGAACATGTTTGTCTAACTTCAGACATTGAATAAAATACCCATTTGAATTTTATACCAATTGTTTCAAAAACTAGACTTTCAGAAGACTACACATTGAATTTTTTTAATGAAGTATTGTTAGAATCTTCATTAACATAAATAGTATGTAAAGTCTGTCATTACTAATGACTGCCAGACTCCAATGCTCTTGGCTGGTCTCATCTTCCCTAATGTCTACTTTTTGCGAGCTGGTTATTTTTAATTTTTAATTGTAAATTTTGGTTTAATGTGATTGTGGGTTAATCTCTTCTTTTTGATAGGGTTTAAGCAGGTAAATTTGGAGGATTTGCTGGCTGCTCTTACAGTGCTTGATTTCTGACATTTGATAACTAGAAATGTGATTTCTTTTAGGTTTGTTTTTAATCAAATTGGGTTTAAGAATGTGATGATGCGTCTTTTCTTCTTGCTAAGGGCTTAAATAAGTTGGTTTAGCGACGTTTTTAAATATTTGAGAAATGTTTTTGGCCGTAAATATTTTATATTTTACTGGAAATGTCTTGGAAAATCCTGTCTTTGAAAATGCAAGTATTTAGAGACTTCCTGGGACCAGAAAACAAGTATTCAAGGCCTGTAAACTTTTTTGGCATTCAGATTATCAATATTAGATATTTTACTTTTATGGGCTTCCAATCACATGTCTGGTCTTTGTTGTCTTGAGATACAAATTTTGTAACGGAATTCATAACAATTCATTCACTCTTTCTCTCTTTATCCTTTATAATCCAATTTTTAAATTCATTCTCATCTTTTTAATGGATCACAGAATATGATCCAAAACATTAATAGAAAAACTCTCACACAGTTTCTTCCAGAAGTAGTCCAACGCATCCAAAATGGGCTGTGGAAATATGATGTCCATAATTGTAACTAATTACTTAACATGCGTTTTAAATCTGTTTAAATCTGTTGTCCGTATCTTACAAATCATCCAATTTTTTGATTGTATTCAATTTACAGATCTCTCAAAGCGACTGTTTTGGACAACAATCTTCGCATTGTCTCTTCTGAAATTGTTCATTTTGACTCAGAGCTACTCCATTACAAAACTAAGGATGGAGTTCACAGAGATCCCTCCGGTAGTGGACGAGTTGTATCACCTCCTTTGATGTGGGTAGAATCTCTCGACCTCGTTCTTAACAAATTAAAGAAGGCAGATTTTAAGTTTGACAAAGTTAGGGCAATCTCTGGAAGCGGACAGCAGCACGGAAGTGTTTACTGGAAAAAGGGAACCTTGGATTCGATTCTAAAACGATTAAATCCAAAAGAATCTTTGGCCGTGCAGCTTCATAATGCTTTCTCTACAAACGAATCACCCATTTGGATGGACAGTAGTACAAAAGTGCAATGTAGAGAAATTGAGAATGCGATTGGTGGGGCAGCTGAGTTGTCTTTGCTTACTGGGTCCTGTGCTTATGAAAGATATACTGGACCTCAGATACGGAAAATATATCAGACACAAAAGCAGGTATATGACAATACGGAAAGAATTTCACTTGTGAGTTCTTTCATGGCATCCCTTTTAATTGGTGGCTATGCTAGCATTGACGAGACTGATGGAGCAGGGATGAATTTGATGGACCTAAGAAAACGAATTTGGTCAAAGGCAGCCTTAGAGGTTTGTTTACTCTCTTTGCCATCTGATAGTACCAATAGGACGAATAACATGAATTTTGTAGCTATGAACAAGGTTTTATGGTAGTTACTAATATGCATGGAGCTATTTGCTGTGTATGTGATAATAGGAAGTATAGGGACTACATTGCCTATGAGAACTCCCACTGGGAAAATTTAGCCTATTGCCTTGGGAAACTTGATCTAACTCTGGTTTGCTTGCTTTTTTAACTGATTTTGATTTGAACGTCATTGATTCCCAGGCCACTGCTCCAGACTTGGAAGAAAAGCTTGGACCATTGGCTCCACCTCATGCCGTGGCTGGAAATTTGAGTACATATTTTGTAGATAGGTAGACTAATTTGTTCACAACTACAGTTTTTTGATGCTTTGTATCCCGTGTTTTCTTAAGAAGTTTGCTGATGGTAGAAATTTGTGTGAAAATGTTATTTTCCTTGTTTTCTTAAGAAGTTTGCTGATGGTAGAAGTTTGTATGAAATTGTTTTTTTGCTTCATCAACATACAGTTGTTCTATGTTTATGTGCCTTGTGTCCAATACATCATTTGATTGGCAGAGATCGGTTCAGATACTTTTTGATGGAGAGTATGTATTTCTCTATCTGGATTTTTAAAATTGTTTGTGATCACCTTTTCATTTAACTTTAGGATGATAGGTCTGACCATTTCAATGTTGTTGAAATATTCATCTAATCCTAACAACCTTATGATTTCTTTGCTTGCCTTGTAAAAGTCTACACTTTCAATAATAGTCAAACATTTTGATTTCTTTATTTGCCTTTTAAAAGCTTACAATTTCTGTAATACTCAATGCCAATTTGATTTTGATATATCATATGAATCAATATCATCTAATTAACTTTTTAAAATTGCTCCTGGATACATTAATAGTCATTGAAGTATAAAGTATTCTCTCATTTTTAATCTCCAAATAATATATTCAATATTTCTATCATCTTTGCAATAGAATTTAACAATGTCAAACAATCTTAACCAGATTAAATAATTTCAGATAAGTTATGTTGAACTTCAGAGCCATCACCGTTCCACTCATTTTTTGTATGAATTTTGAATCTATCTCATTTCCACCACAAACAGAGTATCTCAAGGATATTGTTAAAATTTAATTTAGTTAATCTCTTGGCATTACAGGTGATTTTTTTGAGACAGACATTCTAGAACATCTACAGTGTATTTCTACATGCAGCCTGTTTTACTCATAATTGGAATTGGAATTTTCGTGGCTTTATCCTAAAGGAGTTAAAATATTTACTTATGATATTTTATGCTTTAATATAATATCTTCAGACCAAATGCTTTCATCCTTTGTTTTTGTGTCCTTCGTGGAGCATGCTGTTTAAATATTTATCTTACTGTCAAAAGATAGAATGATCTTCTGCATGTAAGTATGCATTTTATTAATTTTGTCAGGGCAAAATGCTGAAGTAAAGTTGGAAATGCCAATCTTTTCAAATGACTTGACCTTAAACTATAACATAAATTGAGACCTATCCACTTAACAAAACAAAGTTTACAAGTAAGCTTCCCATCAAACAACAACATGAAATTCTGGAGGAGACAGGCTGAAAAGATCAAATTTATTCAAGTAACTTGACTTTGTCCTGTACATCAATCCTGAATTAAAATGGAAGTTTTTTGTGATTGTAAATTTCAGTGCTGGATATGAAAAGATATATCCTTTTTACTGCTGTTAAGAACTGTAGATTCATTTTCTTAGTTTTTAAAAAAATTCTTTAGTATCATTTTTTTTTTAAAAAGAAAAAAGTGCACTCTTTCTACTCATTTTTTCCCTTATACCATAATGTGCTTCTGATGATATTTATTTATAGTTGGTGTTAATATTTCAGGTTTATGTTTGACAAAAAATGTTTAGTTATTCAATGGTCTGGAGACAATCCAAATAGCTTGGCAGGTTTATTTTCTCAACCGTATTTTCTTCTCAGTAAATTGATTCTAGAAATATATACTTATTTTTGTGATGTTTGTGTATGACGCACTTATCAAGAAGAGCTACAGATGAAGCCTGAAACTAAATATTGTTTAGGCATTCTTTTCAAAACTAGGGAAATGCAATGCTTTCTTATTAATAGTTCATAGGTGAGACATCGAGAGATGTCAAATGGTGTTGATCAATGCAATGGGATCTATTATAATCCAATGGGGAGTATTCATAACTGATAAACCCCTGATAAATATATGTTTTATACTGTTAACCATCAAGATTTTCACAAGGTCGATTCCCCAAACCTTGCAGTTGATTTCTTAGTCAAAAGATGTTGAAATTATAAATGACATATAAGGTTAGAAACTCCTGCAATTGTTGTATAAAAATATCTGCTTTTCATCATAGTTTGAAAAAGGCAGTTATGACTTTTCCTGGGTCTGTTGTGAGCTGATGCTATTGTTTAACTAGTTTTCTCCTCCCCATTTCTCAGGGTTTCCTGTTGTGTGAAAAGTGTTCTACATGATAAGATTTAGCAAACTACTCTTTGAAAGAAGGCAATATGAGGAGGATATAATGCTAAAATTAACTAATCATTTTGCTGAAAAAACTATTTGTAAATATAAAAGGTTTAATATGTAATGATAAATACTAATATTCTTCTTCTCTGAACCAAAGGCCTGGCATTGAACCGCCCTGGAGATCTTGCAATCAGTTTGGGTACCAGTGATGTAGTAAGTTGCACTGATTAGATTTACGCACTGTTCATTTTCTTTCAGTCACAATTATATAGTTGATTACTAATCTTTTATGTCCATAGTTTATCAAATAAAATATTATGTCTTCTATTATAATGGATGCATGCAATTCATTTGGCAAGTAGGTATTTGGCATCACAAGTGAACCACACCCTGGTCTAGAAGGACATGTATTACCTAATCCTGTTGATCCAAATTGCTACATGGTGATGCTGGTCTACAAAAATGGATCTCTGACACGTGAAGGTGGTATCTTTTATTTTGTGAGAAGTTATATTATCTTTTAAAGTTGGGGATGCCCGTGATGTTATTCTGGCTACAATCTAAAAGAATACCTTTTTCTTGATTCTTCCAGAAATTCGGAACCGCTGTGCAAATGGATCGTGGGACATGTTCAATGAATTTATAGACCAAACTCCTCCTCTAAATGGTTTCCCATTACTTTGACATGATCAATTATTTTCTTTACCCACATTCATGTTCTACATTTGTATAAGAACTTATGATTTATCAAATGTAGGGTCAAACATCTTGTGACATGAATAATAAATACATTTACTCCTACATTCACGTCATAAATGTGAAAAATAGTCACAGGTTAGTAATAATTGTGTTAGGGAAATAAAAGCTAACATAGTAATGTGAGTTGGATGTAGAGAGGATATTTTCTAGAGGTTGCCTTTTCTTCAAGCTATTCAAGTTTACCCAAATTTTAGAACATTACATGATACTGCTCCACAGATGGGAAAAAGAGAAATAAATAAGGAATATTATAAGTGGCATATATTCGTTTCCTGTTATGGAAGTTCACCTCAGACTATTCACTCTGACAAATATCTATGTGATATAAATTTGCAGATGGCAAAATGGGATTTTACTATAAAGAACCTGAGATTTTACCTCCTCTCCCAGGTGATATTCAAAAGATTTTGGGACTCTTTTGGTTATTGTAATTAAACTAGTGTTATAATCCAAGGATTATGTTTATCTGTTTATTTATCCAGTTTTGAGTTTCAAGGATTCCTGTTTAACTTGAGAATTTAATTGTGCTCCTTCTTGAAGTTGGAATTCATCATTACCAGCTTAGCAACAATGAGAATAATTCTGAGAGTCATGTAACAGCTCATCAAGTACCAGATTTCAATGCTTCTTCTGAGGTAGGCCAGTAAAGATCTTTGTTTTGATTCGTACAGTCTAATAGTAAAACAGTAAAAACGCTTTTGATGCATAAGTATTCATGTTCTTGTTCTTTATCTTTTATTTAATTTAAAAAGTTTGACATAATAAGTAGGAGATAGTTTTCACTGCAAGTCAAATTGTGATATTGCTATCAGGATTCAACCGTGTAGTTTTTCGAGTCAAACTCATTGACCCATGTCCATAAGGGGCCTTATCAATTGATGAGCTCAAGGGGCTTTCTAATGAATGGTTCATAAAGCACAACACTTGCCGAAGGTTTTGCAAATGGGGTTGCAAGCAGAGTGGGTTTAACCATGGAGGAAACTTCGTAGTTAAGCTTGCTCGAGCTGGAGTAGTACTGGGATGGGTGACCTCCTGGGAAGACCCAATGCTTCACCTCCATGAGCATCATCTAGATGCAATGAGTGCTAACTGTTCCATTTATTCTCATGAGAGATCGGTTCTTGTGAACCACTTCTCATGGAACATGGGTCAATGAGTTTGACTCAAAAAACTACACAGTTGAATCTTGATAGCAATATCACAAATTTGACATGCCTAACTCATCTTTTAAAAACTTGCACCTTCCTATACATGAGGATATGATTAGTTTTCTTATGGTATGACTTAAGGTTCGAGCAATTTTGGAAGGCCAATTTATTTCAATGCGTGCACACTCTGAGAGGATAGGTATGCCATCACCACCAGAACGTCTGATAGCAACTGGTGGAGCATCAGCAAATAGCCATATCCTTTCATTGCTTGCTTCAATATTCGGCTGCTCTGTCTATACTGTTGAAAGGCCAGGTATGTAATTTACCAATGTTTTATATCATACCTCTTTCAAACATATCCCATGGATCATATGGACCACTTTTGCATTTGTCTCAACCTGCATAGGTGAAGAAAACTGAACTATTCAAAAAGATTTTACAGGCACAAAGTTTAGGTCCGTGGCAGTGTCATAGAAGTGGCCTAAAAGTATCCAAAATGCCACAACAGCTCCTTTTTCTTATGATTAACCAATCAAATAGCTTAGAAGAGTGAAAGTACACTCAAGGAGATTCATCATTTTGAATGAGTCAAAGAAGACTGATCTCAGAAAATATCCAGCACTCCTGCATTTTAAAAACATTTTCTAATTGTCCTTGTTCATGTGATTTAGCTTCCATTATTTTGGTGCTTGCAGATTCTGCTTCATTGGGCGCTTCATTGAGAGCAGCTCATGGATGGGCATGTCACAAAGAAGGAAGATTTATACCTATTTCATACCTATATGAAGGTAAAGCAGAAGAAACGTCATTGGTGTGTAAGCTTTCTGCTCCTGCAGGGGACAAAGATGTTTACTCCAAGTACAGCACCATTCTTCCTGTGAGGATGAAAATTGAGCAAGAGTTGTTGGAGAAGTTTGGTATCAAATAGATGTATCTGCTCCCAAACAAGGTGAATGACGAGCAAGTAGCATATTTTAGTCTGTATTTTTCTGTGAGTTTTCTTGTATAGCTGCCATGGATGAAGAGATTTTCAAGTTATAGTTCTAGGGGGAGTCTGTTTAATTATACTTCCCAAGTTCCCAGGGACAAATATTTGCTACCTCAGTTCTGTGAGGGGTGACAATGCATATGAACTTTTTAGAAAATTCAAAATAAAAGTAAAATAAAATGAGTTCTTTAGATCCCTTCCTATCTAGAGTGTCTAATTTTAAAATACGTAGCTTTCAAGTTCAATTCTCCATAGCTGTGTTAAAAGAGATGGAACCTGAAAAAAACTTGAGCAATAATATACGAATTCTTAGCTTGCTAAAAGGTTATAATAGATTGTAATTAATTGCTGATGGTTTGTAAATTTCCTTTGCTGGAGATGTATGTAAATCTAAAATTTCTCCAATACTACACAAATATCCTCAATTTTAACTTGCATTCCTTTTAATCATATTATCATGCTCACATAAAATCAATTTTAGGCTTTAATGGATTAAGTCTTAAAAATATGAGAAAAGAGTATAACCAGGTTCAAACCGTAAGCGCCAGCATAGATGATACCATGAGCGAAAAAAATGTCAAAGTATGTGTATGTATTGATGGATCTTTTGACACCAACTTGAAGAGCAATCTTTGCTTCCTTTATATTAGGGCTTTGGGTATAATCTGAAATATTCACTGTAATTGTTCGTATGAGTGGATATTCCCTAGACCACTGATTGGATTCACAATTATTGATTGTATGGTGTGAAATATGGATAGGGTTTAGAACAATCGGGGTTTGCACATAAAAGAGACCCTGAACCAATATTTAACACATACATGAAATTCTAATGACAAGGAATATCAATCTAGAAATGCTTACAAAGAATAATGAAATCAGATAAAATGAAATACATACCTCATAACATAGCAGATCTGGAAATACATGTTTTCTAGTGCCAGTATCGTATTTCTGAAAATTCTACACCCTGATCTGGAACAAAAACACAGAGACGGAGAAAACCCATAAATCTTTTTCTTTTCTCAACCAGGTCGACCTTGACCCAAATACGGAGGCGCAATTGTGCCCCTTTATGTCGATCTTGACATGCACTACTTCGACAGAAATTTTGTTCGCAGATCTTGAAAGTTTGCCGAAAAGGGTATCCAAATCTGCTCAGCAACTCTTGAAACAACTGTAGATATCTAAAAAATGGTGTTTTGGAGTGGCTATATAGGGTTTTGCCTTAATCAAACCCCCGCTTTGATGATTTCCACCTCTATGAATAGTCAGATGTAATAGAATGTGTGTGTGTTGCTTGTTGGAAGAGCTTTGAATGTGCAATGCCAAGATCTAATCTTCTAGATTGAAACCTTAGCATGAATTGAAATGAGAGAGCAATGCATAGATTTGAATATGATAAAGAAAGCATACCAAGCCCCCAAGGTTGAAGTACTCCTACCAAACTCACAATCTGTGGTTGCTACCACATGATTGTATCTTTAGAATGCTTGAATGTTGAAAATGGTAGATCAAGGAAGAAGGAATCTTTCTTGCTCCAAATGAATGTCCACAATAACTTGTCCACAAAATGTTTGCTTGCATCAAGGCATCATCATATCTTGTTCTCGTATATCATCCTCTTGCAATCTTGCATCATCATCTCATCATTATGTCATCTCCTCATAACTTATCGAAATGAAGGCAAAAGAGAGTGTTTATATAGAGATTTCAAAGCAAGGTTCCTAGGGCAATGTAAGGGCCCCTAATTCAAATTTCACTTCGAATTATGGTCCAATCACAATAGCCAGCTAAAGAGGAAGTGTATTAAATGAATTTTGAATAAAAACTCTTCCGCATTCGGATCTGGAGGCCCATTTTTAATTTAGGGCCCTGCTATGATACAAATTTGAAAGCAGGAACCAAAACCCAACAAAGGTCAAGGTCGACCTCGACCCTAACCTGAGGTTTCAGGCCAGTCAACTTAGAGTTTCAGTGAAGTTTCTAGGTCGGCCAGAGACTTAGAATGATGGCAAAACATAATAGAATGTTGGAAAAGGGCACAGAGGCTTAGAAGAAATGTGATGAAGGCTAGGAGGACCAGTACATATGTCCTACCTAGAAAATAGAGCCACGAATAAGGAAATCAAGGAGAATCCTCAGGATCCTAACCCTAATTTCACCTAGAAACGAAGAATCAAGTGCAGATGTATCCAAAATGCAAATCTATCATAAAAATACACTAAATGAGGGTGCTAAACCTACCAAGATGGAAGTGCTTCCATTTTAAGACGATACATTTAGCCACCACTTTAGCTTAGATATGACACTACGTGAATATGCAAGCTAAAGTAAGAAAACATCATAATAAATAAAAAAGATATAACCAAGTCCTCAATGTAGAGATCCTGCAAAAAATCGTTAGTACTTGCAACCTATAGCACACAAGGTTAATGAAAATCCATAAATCACCTAAAACTTAATAAAATGAAATTGAGAAGTGCATAGAGCCCCTTATGCCCCCCTGTTTCAGCTTTCTACTTTTGAAGGGTGAAACAGGGTGATAAGGATAGCCCTATACACTGGATATGTAATTTGTTGAAAATGGCCTTTTCTTAAACCAATTAGAAGGATTCCTACCCTTCCTAAACTAATTCAAGGAATTAGGTATCTGAATCACAATTCCAACGCCATAGATGACACTGAAAACGGAGCTACAGAACTCAAGTTATGATGAAAAGAGTGAATGTCCATCTAAAAGCATATGAAGGGAAATTCGAATTTAACATAAATAAACCATAACAAAAACCCTAATAAGAACCCTATTTTGATCTATAAATAAGGGAAGAGACCACATACCCACTCATTCTTACCATTTGCAGAGTTTAGGAGAGAGCAAGATGCCGAGTAGAGAGGAACTTCGAGCGACACGAATGGAGCTCCTAAGACAATGCCTAGCCATAGGATAGCTGCTTCCCGAGGTAAATTTGTTGTTGTTGATATCTGTAATCTCAAATTCTTGTTTTTATAGGCAAGGTTGACCCTGACCCTTAAAGGTCGACCCTGGCCCAATTATGTCGACCTTGACCCTTTAAGATCAACATAAATTGGGAAGGTCTACACCTTTCCTGGAGTGAGGTTGACCTCAACCTAGGAAGGTAGACCTTGACCCAGGAAGGTTGACCTCAACCTAACAGAGGTCAACCTTAACCTAGTCAAGTTGGATATACAGTTTTGTGGTTCTATAGTTCTGATATGATGTTGGTTTGTGCTTACAGGACCTAGTTTGTCTCTGAGAGCACCCCTTCGAAGGGCTGCTACTGATCATCAGGGAGAAATTGTCCGAGTTGAACAAGGATGAGATACAACTGTTGAGAGACGTAGGACTGTCCTGGGTAACAGTCCTACCACAGATGAGATTCTACCGAGCCATGATATCGGCTCTTATAGAGAGGTGGGATGAGGACACATGTTCCTTTCATCTTCCCTCAGGAGATATCACAGTGACACTGGAGGATGTGTACAGGATCCTGCGACTTCTAATTTGAGGCAAGCCTGTCAGATTGAGAGTACAATGGGGTCCTAAGGATATTCACGCAGATGCAGAATATTACCTAGGACAAGTTTCACAGATGCAAACCCGAGCAGACCATATCACCCTATCAGCCATACTGGCAGGTCCAACACCCTTGGTACGGAGGGTTATGCTGTGTATACTTTCTTTGGTTGTAGTACCCAACACAAATGATACAATCTTTACAGCACATTTTACCCATCTCGTATGCAGGATGGAGAGTGATAGGACCATCCTCGTGTGGGGCCGCAGCATGCTAGCCCATCTATACCACGAGTTATGTCAGTTGTTGAGATATCAACGAGAGAGTCTCACGGTATGCATACTATTACAAATTTGGTTGTTCAAGCATTTCACATGTACACGACCACACAGTGTTCCTGTGATGGTAGATGCGAGAACACCGAGAGCCTTTGCTTATCCGCTGGGAGATGTCTGGCAACACAAAGATATCCTCTATTGAAGAGTACGTCTAGACCGTGTACCAGGCATAGATGTGATATGGAGACCATACTGTCACATGACAGAGTGGCCAGATACATGACATCAGATGAGACACTTGTTGGTTCCTGGATAGGATTTTACACTCCATGAGATACCAGTATGCCTATGATTGATGTTAAGGAGTGGTTAATTCCAACTATGGGAAATCTATAAGCAACTGGACCAACTATAGGGACAAGACTGCCCTCCTCACTTCTGGCTCTGCAAAACCAAAGTGGGTACACCTGATCCAATAGATTTAACTCTGTTCTTTATTCAATAATGGATCTTACAACAGATAACAATGAGAAAGTACTAAATAACAACCTATTATTCATTGACTCTCCATCACTGGGTAGGACAATACATACAAAGTAAAATAAATGTAAAAGACTGGTATTAATTCAATGTTTTTCAGGATTACAAGATTCCAATCATTCCATACAAAGATAAGATAGAAAGATCAAGGCCAGTGCCTTATTCATTGGGCAATAGAGTCAGAGAATAGAATGAATACAACAATGTTTGATGAAAGGTGGGTCTTGAACATAAATACAAACTACTTCAAATCTTTCCTACTTTCAGAAATCCTTGAATAGATTCAATAAACATGCATCCAACTCAAAGCAATTTTAATCCAATCCTAGATCAGAACTCAAAGTTCAAACACATACATATAAACCTCAAAGAGACTTAAAAATTTACTGAACAAACTCAAAGGAGAGACAAAGATCCAAGATTCATACTAAGTTCGCCCTTTAAACGTTGCATACATCAAATCCTGAACAAAGCTTGCAAAATAACAACAGCAACCTGTACTTCTTCTCTATTTCTTTGATAAAATGATACAAAATTTACAATCCCTGACTGAGTGTTAGGTTTCAGAATTTCTATCTTTTTCTCCTAAGCTCTCAATACCTAGAATGGTCTTGAAAAATCCTTTATATACAAGGAAATGCAACAAGCTACCAATCATTCTAGGGTTACAAAATTTCTAACCTAAAAAAACCTTTACAACAACTTCAAAAGTTTACAATAAATACACTTGGTGAAGCAGGTGAGATATTTGTAACTAATCCGCTTTGCTTTATGTCTTCAATACTGTTCTTTAGCTTTCTTCAACAAATCTGATTTGCAACATCTCACTATCCATATTGTAATAAATGTCTTCCTGCATTTCAACAACCTTTACAACCCAAAAAGCGAATGCCTTTGTTTTCTCTAAGAAGCTGGTGGAGTATTAACTTTTTCAACATGAGGTATCTACTGATACCTGCACCTATCATATACCTCTTTGCTTGGGAACTCAAAATTGGCAAACTCAGTCTTTTTCTTTGATAATTGTTCCCACTCATTTTCAATCTGAGTAACTCTATGCTGAAAATTGTCAAACGTTGATTTAGCATTTATTAACAACTTGACAGTGCCGCTAAAAGAATAAGTGTTACTTAGGACACCAATCACCCTCTCTGATAAAAGTGCATCCATCTCTTCCCTCCACTGATATGCCTCCTTGAATTTCCCTTTATCTGTGAAAATAGTAAGCACCAGTTCATAGTTTGAAAGCATCAATTCAGCTTTCAACATAATTGATTTTCTGATAAAATTATCTAGAATGATACCATACTGTACCATTTTCTTTACAACCTGATGCACTGGCTTAATCAGTGGATCAAGGTCTTCTTGTCCTTTTGACAGCATACGAAATAACCTTACATTAGGAGACCTTTCAATCCATTTCTTCAAAATTGGGGACATTTCTATCTTCTCCTTATTCAAGGTTTCAAGTAAAGAATATAATTTACAAGCATGATTGTGGAAAATAGAGGGCATCAAATCAATAGCAAACTACATAATTGCATCTGTTATCTTTTCCTCATACTTTTGGTTTGCTAAAGTTGTGGCCTTTATGTTCTAATCTTTTTCTTTCTCCAACTGTACCCTTATTTCCCTCAGCATATTCGTTTCTTCCGTCAGTCTTTGCTTCTCCCAGATAACCCTTGCATCCAAATTTGTCTATGGGTAGAGGGATGGTGGTAGCTCAATTATTGGGCTTGAAGATGAAGCCACTGTAGGCTTATCAAAAATCACCAACTGAGGAGGCCTATGATCTAAGGGCCCTTACAATTATGCAATCAATTTGTCCTTCTGAATTAGCTCAACCTTGAGCTCATTGTAAGATTTAAGGACCATTTCAAATTTGAGCCTAAGCTCTTCTTTCTCTCTGGCATCCTTTTCTGCCACACTAACATTGAATTTAGCAGTCTCTAAAATTAAATTCGATGCCTCTACACCAAATGTCTCTCCTACTCTTTGCACTAATAAACTGCCTGTATATCCTATAAAGAGAGCTTCTTTTCTCCCTCTATCTTCTTCCCTCTTTAAAGACCACATTACTAAGGCTGCATGATCATCAGAAAAGACAGTTCCCCTAGCAGCCTGTTTGGCCTGCTCTGTTGTAGCAAGAGTCTTTACCTTACTCTTTCTGATCTGATCAAAGACAATTGCATCAACAATGTCCCACTCTGGCAGAATCAGCACCCCTGCAGTATGAACCATGGCCCTTCCTTCTTCAGGAGTAATATTTCCAAACTGTTGGACCATCTCTGCCTTGGTTTCATTTTCAATTTCTGCTATGTCGTTATTAGGATGCTCCTCCTTTTTCTTTTCACAAATCTCCTTGTATTGGTTTATTTTCATTCTCCATAGGAATTGGGAAAATGCCCTAGTTTTAACAAACTTATCATCAGCAAGGAAAGAATCACTAGCTTGTTTCAAGACAGGGTCCAATTGTTTACCCTCAAATTCATCAGCAGTAAGGTCCATGGCAACCTCTTTAGGTGCCTCAGGCATCCCTTCCTGCAATTCATCACTCGAAACCAAGATGTCTCCCTCATTCCTCATTTGTATCAATTGCTCAGCTACCCCATGTTCATCTAACTGGATGGGGGACTGAGAAGGGGAATAAACCTCCTCCCCTGGCCTTACTTCTTGTTTATGCCTCTTAGGAGAGGGTGCCTGCATTGCTAGATCATCCATGGGCCTTTTCCCTTTTGGAGTAGAGGGAATATCCTCACTTCTTTGTTGTGGTGGTAAGAGAACAGTGTACCCACTCCTTTTCTGCATTGTATAAACTCCTTTTGGAGTCAACTTCATGTATCTAGGCTGGCTCAAAATCTGGTTAGCCAATTTAGGGTCTATCCTACTTACTGCAGCCTTCTTCTCATTTGCAGCATGCATGATGCCTTCAAAATGCTCTACAAGGGCATCCACTTTCCTAGCCCATGGTTCAAAACCTTTCAATGGGTCATAGGCCTTACCAAAATTTTATATAAAGTCTACAGTCTTCTTGTAGACAACCCACTTTTCTTTCTTAATCTCTTGAGTTTGAAGGTCAAACTCATTTCTTACTATGTCCTCAGGGAAGTTGAACTGATGCTCTATAAGAGCACACCTAATCTTGTCTCTGAACATTCCTAAAAGAAAACCCTCTGTGTCTGCACATCTCCCCACTACTTTGGTCATCCTGTAGGGCTGCAATACCTTATTTAAATGCACCCATCCTCCTTTTGTGATCACATATTGGTGTGCAATAGTTATATCCAGGAAAAAGGTTCCCCTTCCTTTACCAGTGAGAGTAGACTCCTGCAAGTCACCAATTTGTCTCAAAATCTCTACATATCCCAACTTCAATGGGACTTGATAAGGTAAAATATAAGGTGCTACCTTGCAACCATACACTCTGAAAGCTATGGAAACTGGATATAAAATTATATCCCCAAAATTATGGACAATGGTGATATCTTGGCAATATTCCTTTGGTCTAATTAGTCTCAATAGCTCCCTTGGGATTCTAGTATTATCAAAGAATAACAAAGTTCTAAGTCTGGAAGCAAAATCCCTGTCAAAAGCAATATAGCTAGCATCCATCCTGTCCCATGATAGAGCTGTGGTCCATAGCTGGACTGGGAGGGTTTCTCCATTTCTCTCTTTCACAATATTTACTGTTGAGCTGAAGAATTGTTCACCTTTGTATAGGAACATGTGCATAAGCATAGAATACCACCCAAATGGCCTATTAACCTTCATGTCCTTGATTCCCTACAATCCCTCATGGATCAAATCAACGAGATGAGATGCAAACTAAAAAAATTAGTGTCAGCTAGGGGTGCAGTGTTTGTACCATCATGAACATGTATGGGACTGGCATATGAGTTGCCTCATCATGCCCTAGAATTAGAGTAATAGACTTATAAAATTCTTGTGCTCTTTTACTAAACAAATCTAGCCTGAAAGGCTTTGGGGTGCTTGCACTTATAACACACATTGATCCAATTTGATCAATGAAATCCCTTAGAGGCCCTGCTCTCAAAATATCCTTTTGTGCCTCATATATCTCTGTAAACTCTTTAAAATCTATCTTATCCAACCCAACAGAAGGGTCATTCAATGAAAAAACCTCCCTAATCTCATCCTCTGTAATGCTAATTAGGTTCTTTCCATTGATATCCTTGACACACCTTGTCACAGGATCATAGCACTTGGCAATTTGAATTAATAACTCAGCGTCCATGAAAACACCAAGGCATATTAACCTCCCAACATCGAACTACCATATGTTACTGAGGGGGGCACAAGAATTTCTTTGTGAATAAGCTGCTTTAAATAAAATAAGACCATTATGCTTCTCCCCCACTCTGGCATCTCTCATCCAATTACCTCTATCATGGAGTGCCTCAGCCATAGAATCCCTAGGGTTTCTTGGGACAAGTTCTTTCATCCTTGCTGCCCCATTATCAGAATGCGGGAGTAGTTGCATCAAATCTTCAAAAACCCCTCTCTTGCTATACTCTGTCTGACCAGACAAATTCCTCTTTGGCGGCATTTTAAAACTAGGGCTTTATAAAACAATATATCTAAACCCAAGAAAAAACCCTATAAACCTTGCAACTGGCAACACAAGTTTTTTTATAACACCTTCACAAATTTGCAACAACTTTAAACTCAGAAAATAGACCTACCAGACGCCTGCAAATTCTTCACTTGAAATCACTTCGAGAGAAAAATGAGCTCGCCAAAAAGCTTATGAGAACTGTGAATAGAAACAATGATTCAATTTTGATGTATAGCGCCAGCAACTACCTACAATCTGTCCGCATGTAACACATTAAATCCGCCATTACTGAAAGTTGGCGGCCTCGGTTATTCACAGGACGCGAAAAATGTCACTGAGCCAAATTTGAATTCTGACTATTGATATATCTCCACCTCGGCGCATCAGACGGTTGACGAGTCAAATAGCATAACCCTGTATCACTTTTCCCTAAGCTAGTTCTCGACCAATGAGAACATTTCAAAATTACCACGTGGGGAAACATAATAACTTATCTTTACTTTGCCCAGAACGGACAGGTGTCCCCTCATTGCTAAAGCACAAACCAAAACTTGTTAGAAGAACGAACTCAAGATATAACGACCACCGTAGATGCACTTTGATCGGATGATCATCAGATTTTAATAAAACCTTGGCCCCACTGAACACTTTGAAAACCTTCAACGAATCAGGAGACGCCACCTCAAAAATGTCAACAAGCCAAAAAATCCTGCCTCATCTGTGGTGTCAGAAACACCTAGCAATTAAAACACGTCACTAATACCCTAGGCCAATCAAAAAAAACCACATCACTAAAAGGTTCTGACACAGAGGACCCACTGAACAGTCTTCATCTTCGGACAAAATCAATGGTTGTCGCTATACCACGATGCATAAAGGACATGCATCTTATCTCAACAGTATAACGATAGCCATAGATCTTGTCGTTCGTTAGCCTTTATAAAACTCAGGCCCCACTGTGACACATCATTTGTCTGATCATCGAACCACAAAACGCCACGTTGCAGAGAACTGACAAGTGGGACATCGCTCATCTTTACTCTTAGTTTGGAAAAAGTCGGAGAATCACCACCTCAGGACTACTGGCAACCAATGAGAAACTGACATATCATCATGACTTGGCAGTATCAAGACCCACGCATACTTCATTCTTCAAAAGATAATCTGACGGTTGTCGCTATATCGCGATGCATAAATGGACAGCATCTAGGTCTAACGGTATAACGACAGCCGTAGATCTTGTCAACTCTTTAGAGGCCAGTGCATCACAACATCAGATAGGCCCGCTAGGACAGGTGGCGCATTGTTTCCATTTCACATGTCAGGGAATCTGACAGAGAGCAGTCTTGTTGTGCAACGATAACCACACAATTTAAAAGCTATATCCTTTATGAAAAATTAAACCAAAACTTAGGCTTTAACAGATTTAATCAATAAAAGGGGAACGTGATTCAAAAGCCTAACCACTCAACACATAAAACAATGAAAAAAGAGGGTCAACAAATTAGCACATGCTTTATAAAGGATTAGTGGGCCAAAAAGGTAACGTTAAAACATAACATGACCTAGGAAGAATTAGGGCTTGAATAAAACTTAGGGTTTTCTAGCATGAAGACTAACCCTCAAACTCTCAAAAAGGATCATTTTTCAAAAATATTAGCATGGAGCTGGACAAATTTTTAATAGTGATAACAACACTCACAGCAGCACAAGCTACTAGAGGATCATCGTAGTCACATAGTAATGTCGTACTACTATGACAGAGTGATGAGATAGTTTGGTCTTATACAGGGGGTCCCTAGAGCAGTACCTCAGTACGCACATCCGAGGAGATACTATTAGAGACTCGATGCTATACATCGACTATCAGTAGTAGATATTATAGACAGCGATACAGATGAGAGAGAGGATATAGAGGTAGCCCCCAATGCGGCCTATTTAGGCATCGGCAGGGACTGCATCAAATACTAGAGTCCGAAGGGAACCCACCTCATCTTCCCTGATGACTATCCCACAGGTGATCCAAGCCTTTCAGAGAGGACACACCTTGATAGCAGCATACCAGAGGAGGAGGATCATAGAGACGAGGAGGAGCCCATCTCCGCGGGAGATCCCATGGAGGAGGAGAGAACAGAGGAAAGAGCAGATAGGATGGCCCAGCTGATAGTACCGATGCAGATGTGCATGTTGTTCATGCATCACCACTGAGATCACGATGCCTCTACGCGCCCATACAGAGACACAACCTCTAAGACCTAGACATAGCGAGCGTGGAGAGAGTAGTCACTCCATACCCTCACCATCTAGACCCTTCAATGATGCCTAGGAGGGAGATCCAGGTATAAAACATGTATTTGATTTAAATATTTAACTTAATTTGTGAATAAAAAGGACTAAAAGATAAATACATTTTAATTTTGCAGCTAGCGTAGCGGAGTAGAGGAGCTTTGTATCTGAGGTCCTAAAGGATACATGCCTATCCTACCAACTACCAGCCAACGAGCGAGAGTTCTCCATTGGTCACAGAGATCCCGACAAGCATGTCGATATCTTTGCTTGTGTCCATCAAGAGTTAAGGTTATGTAGAGAAAGAAAGGAGAGGCTGATGGCTAATGGCTAACCTACGGAGATCACAGGAGTGCGTATATGAGCTTAGCATATCAAGGAGCCACTCACGGAGTACCGTATAGAGACCTTCATCTTCTCATCATAGATCAAAGAGATTTGGGAGCCATCGACCACTAGAGCATAGGGATAAAGAGAGTGATAGATAGGGCATTGTGTCACATATGTATCAAACTCAAAAGAATTTATAAATGAAAAACTCTCTTTGCTAGTTAGTTATGTGATTGATTACTATATTTTCACTAATAACATAAAACTTAATAGAAATAAAGAACGTGTATAAATGTTTTCAAATGTAATTTGCTAAAATCACATAACCTATAAAATAAACATACCTATTTTATAAGCAATACATAAATACACAAGGAAAAAAAGATGTACTAGGGATAATAATGTTTGAGATGCATGATATTGATAGGTTCCTTAAAAGGCACACCATCCATATCAACAATTTTGTAAGCACCTGAACCAAAGTACTCAATTACAACAAAAGGTCCAAGCTAATTAAGGCTAAACTTTCCTTTTTCACCAGGTAAAGCATTCACATTTCTTTGATTCTCATATAACACTAAATCACCCACTGAAAATGATCATTCAATTACCTTATGATTATACTGCTTCTGAAGTGATTTATGATAAGCCTTTATATGTTCCAAAGTGTTTATTTGTTGTTCATCCAACATTTATAATTCTTGTAATCGTTGTTCTCGAAATGTATCTTTGTCAATTATCCCATGAAATAAAACATGGAAAGAAGGTATTTCCAATTCCAAAGGCATAATAGCATCAGTACCATAGACAAGATTATAAGGAGAAGTACTCGTGGCAGTACGAACACTAGTCCTATAAGCCCATAAAGCATAGGTAAGTTGGGTATGCCAATATTTCGCATGCTTATTAACTATTTTCCTCAAAATTTGTTCAATGACTTTATTTGATGCTTCAGCTTGACCATTAGATTGAGGATAATAAGGAGTCGAAAATCTATGTTGAATTTGATATTTCTCCAAGAATTTCATGACTTCTTTATTCTTAAAAGAGGTACCATTATTTGAAACTATCATCGAAGGAATACCAAATCGTGTTATAATATTGTTAAGAATGAAATCACAAATAACATCCGCAGTAGTTGAACAGAGAGGGACAACTTCCACCCACTTTGTAAAGTAATCTATAGCTGTCAAGATGTATGTATGTCCTTGAGAAGACGCTGGTGAGATTTTTCCAATAAGATCAAAACCCCAAATACTAAAAGGCCATGGAGCAACTTGATTATAAGGCTCACGAGCAGAAGCATGTATCAGAATGAGGACAAGGAGCTTCAGCCAAAAAATCTATTAAAGCTTGTCCTTTAATTGACTTTTGACAAATGAAATTAAGATCAAATTTTGTAAGTAACATGACCCACTTTGCAAGATGGCCAGAGAGATTAGTTTTTGAGAAAAGATGTTTCAAAGGAACAAATTTAACAATCACATTGACTTCAACATTTAATAGATAATGCCTGAGTTTCTGACAAGCATAAACTAAAGCTAAGCATTGTCTTTCCAAATCTGTATATCTTGTTTCGTAATCGAGTAAAGTCTGACTAATGTAGTACACAGGTCTTTCCTTACCTTCACTATCATGCTGAGCCAACAACACACTCACCGCATTCGGAGTGGCTAAAGTATACAGATAAAAGGACTTATCAAATTGAGCAGGTTGCAAAATAGGAGGATTGGTGAGATACTCCTTAAATTTCTCAAAGGATTGTTTACATTCTTTATTCCAAGAGAAAGTGGTATCCTTTCTAAGCAAGGAAGTAAAATGAACAGTTCTATCAGCTAAGTTGGAAACAAAGCGACGAATAGAGATTATAAACCCCAATAATTTACCTGAATCAACTCCAAAGGCACATTTCTTAGGATTCAATCTCATATTGTAACTTGTAATCCTTTCAAATATTTGTCATAAAATACTAACATGACCTCCTCTTTGTATAGATTTTGCCAAGATATCATCCACATAATCCTGAAGAATCTTATGAATGTAATCATGAAAAATGAAAGTCATGGCTCGCTGATAAGTTGCTCCCGCATTTTTTAATCCAAAAGGCATCATGACCCAACAAAATGTTCCCCAAGGTGTTATAAATGCGGTTTTAAATTGATCTTCAAGAGGAATAAAATTTGATTATAGCCCAAAAAGCCATCCATAAAAGATAATAAAGCATGATCCGTTGTTGAATCCACAATCATATCAATATTAGGTAACAGGAAATCATCTTTTAAGGATGTTTTATTTAAATCTCTAAAGTCAGTGCACATTCTTATCTTATTTTCTCCTTTTGAAACAAGCACAATATTTGAAATCCAATCTGAGTAATTAATAGAGCAGATGAATCCAGCATCCAATAATCTTTCAATTTCAGCCTTAACTAATAAGACAATTCTTGGATTCATTTTTTGGATTTTCTACTTCACAGGTTTAACATTTGGTTTGAGAACAATATTGTGAGTAACAATCTTATAATCTATACCTGGCATATCTGAATATGTCCAAGCAAAAATATCCTTAATTCAAGTAAAAGGGAAACCAACTGATCACGCATCTTGATTCAAACATTTCCCAATTTGTATCATCTTCTCATAGTCATTTTCATCCATTTGAACCTCAATAGTCTCATTTATTAGAAAATTACTTTGTATCGGAGAATCTATTGGTAAAGGAGAAATATTTTGTTCATCATGTTCTCCAAAATAAGATTTTGTATTTAGCCAATAGGGCTTATGTCTTTTATGATGAAACATGGGTAGATCTTCATAAGCTCCTAAAAAATCTGTTAAGGCTTCATCTTCGGGAAAAACATCCAAGATAGGTTTTTGATCCATGTCAAGGAGGAGCGGGTTAACCAACTTCAAATATCCACCACATATATGATTAACATTGAGAGGAAAAGCCGATGGTTGTTTGTAAGGATTGAACCCCAATCCATATGTATAATCATAAATTTCATTGTCCAAAGGTACTTGTATACCTTGTTCGTATTTACCACATCCTTTCCCATTAAATCTTGATTTCTTGAGCAGATGATAACCAGAACCATATCTATTAGCCATATCAAATTGAGTCCAAGGAGCTGTATATGTCACAATGTCATAGCGATCAAGTTTTATTGTTTCAATTGTTTCTTCAATCGAGGCAGCAACAAAGTTACTTTTTAATTTTGCAGAAAATGGGGAAGGAGTGAAAACTTGTTTTTCAAACCCACTTTATTGTTTCATGAATTCCAAATCAGAAACTTTGTATTCTCCAATAAAAGAAGGATTAAAGTCCAATGTTCCCCAATCATCCCCAGTCAAAGAAGAAGATGGAGCTACAATTTGTTTAATCTCAGGTGGCCTTTTAGGCTCTTTACTTGGTTGGAGAGGTTCGGAAACTTTAGCATATTCCACATTTAAGCAAGGATTCAGCGCATTATCCACATGTAGTGTATACATCAAATTATTTTAAATGAACCTAACATTGCGATGAAGAGTAGAAGGAACTGCATGCATAGTATGTAACCAAGGTCTACCTAAAAGAATATTATAATTGAGAGGTCCAAGCATAACATGAATAGGTGTATTGAGAATAACCGGACCAACTTTAACAGGTAACGTAATAATGCCCAAAGTTCTCTTTGCAATATTATCAAATCCACGAACAGGGACATTATCAGGTTGAATATTTATAAGATCAGCCTTAATTGCCTTAAGCATATCCATGCTACAAACATTAAGCCTAGATCCATTATCAATTAATGTTCTATGAATAATACTCTGATTAATAGAAACAACAACCATAAGAGCATCATATTGATTTTGCACCTCAACAGAAGGTAAATCATCACCGGTAAACACAATAGGAGGTACAGAAGGCATAGTATGCATGCACTCCAAAAAGGAATTAATGTTCTCTTGGTTAGGAGGTGAAGCAAGAAGGGTAGATAAAGCCTTTTGCAATGCCTCATGATATATCGATGAAGTTTGAAGCAATCCCCATAAAAATATCTTAGCATGAGTAGCACGTAATTGTTCTACTAAGTCATACTCCTTAAAGGAATATGGTAACCTAGGGACTTGAGGAAGCATAGGTTGAGAAGGAGGTAAAGAAACTAGAACAGTAGGCTGAGAGTTATCCCATGTGCGATAAGCATGTGAAACAGAATCCGTGTTATCAAAGAAATCCAAAGTATCTCTAGGTTTACCCTTAATTGTTATTCGAGAACATCCTTTTACCATCAACAAAGGTTTAAGATATAACATTCTAGGTGCATCAATGTTGCAAATAGTGGAACATGAAGGTAACCATGCACACACCATATGGTAAAGGTCAATTGGAGAGGTTGTGGAGGAGGATGAAATAGGAATAGGATCAATGGAGATCTTATTCGAACAATTTTCATCCTCACTTTCATGTACCTCATTAGGGGATCTATCCTCTTTTACAATTAAAGCCTTATCAAAGTATTCAAAACAAAAATCATACATGTTGAACACAAAGTAGGACTACAAGCATGAAAAATGTAAATATTTTTATATTTTTAAAGAAATTTTGTGATTTTTTTATTTATTTTTGAAATATAAATGCAAGAGCATAAAAGAAATCTACTTTTATATGCATGTAAGATCTAACATAAAATGCAAATCTAACACCAAAAAGAAAGAGTTGTCATAAACGGGTTCACCAAAATGTATGGTGTGAAATATGGATAGGGTTTAGAACAATGGGGGTTTGCACATAAAAGAGACCCTAAACCAATAGTTAACACATACATGAAATTCTAATGATAAGGAATATAAATCTGGAAATGCTTGCAAAGAATAATGAAATCAGATAAAATGAAATACATATCTCATAACATAGCAGATCTGGAAATACCTATTTTCTAGTGTCTGTATCATATTTCTGGAAATTCTACAACCGGATCTGGAATAGAAACATAGAGATAGAGAAAACCCAGAAATTTTTTTCTTTTCTGAACCAAATCGACATTGACCCAAATACGGGGGCACAATTGTGCCCCTTTATGTCGACCTTGACATGCACTACTCTAATGGAAATTATGTCCACAGATCCCGAAAGTTTTTCGAAAAGGGTATTCAAATCTGTTTTGCAACTCTCGAAACAATGACTGTAGATATCTGAAAATGGTGTTTTGGGGTGGCTATATAGGGTTTTGCCTTAGTCAAGCCCCCATTTTGGTGATTTCTATCTCCATGAATAGCCGGATGTAATAGAATAAGTGTGTCTATTGCTTGTAGGAATAGCTTTGAATGTGCAATGGCAAGATCTAATCCTCTAGATTGAAACCTTAGCATGAATTGAAATGAGAGAGCAATGCATAGATTTGAATATGATAAAGAAAGCATACCAAGCCCCCAAGGCTAAAGTACTCCTACCAAACTCACAATTTGTAGTTGTTACCCCATGATTGTATCTTTAGAATGCTTTAATGTTGAAAATGGTAGATCAAGGAAGAAGGAATCTTTCTTGCTCCAAATGAATGTCCACAATAACTTGTCCACAAAATGCTTGCTTGCATCAAGGCATCATCATATCTTGTTCTCGTATATCATCCTCTTACAATCTTGCATCATCATCTCATCATTATGTCATCTCCTCATAACTTATTGAAATGAAGGCAAAAGAGAGTGCTTATATAGAGATTTCAAGGCAAGGTTCCTAGGGCAATGTAAGGGCCCCTAATTCAAATTTCACCTCGAATTATGGTCCAATCACAATAGCCAACTAAGGAGGAAATGTATTAAATGAATTTTCAATAAAAAATATTCTGCATTCGGATCCAGAGGTCCATTTTTAATTTAGAGCCCTGCTATGATCCAAATTTGAAAGCAGGAACTAAAACCCGACAAAGGTCAAGGTCGACCTCGACCCTGACCTGAGGTTTCATGCCAGTCAACTTAGAGTTTCAATGAAGTTTCTAGGTCAGTCAAAGACTTAGAATGATGGGAAAACATAACAGAATGTTGGAAAAGGGCACAAAGGCCTAGAAGAAATGTGATGAAGGCTAGTAGGACCAATACATAGGTCCTACCTAGAAAATAGAGGCACAAAGAAGGAAATCAAGGAGAATCCTCAAGATCCTAACCCTAATTTCACCTAAAAATGAAGAATCAAGTGCAGATGTATCCAAAATGCAAATCTATCATGAAAATGCACTAAATGAGGGTGTTAAACCTACTAAGATGGAAGTGCTTCCATTTTAAGATGATACATTGATTTTATAAGGTCTGTGCTAGTGATTGAATCCATAATTATTGATTTCCTAAGGTTCAATAGAGATTTGATTTTCCATTTGTTTGTTCACATTCAAAATATCTAAAATGAGAAAGTCAAATACTAAATTTATATAGTTTAAAACAAACTTAGAAGAGAGATAAAAATAGGGTGTGCTAGACTGACTGCCATTTTTTTATTCATATTCAAAAGTTCTAGAACTCGAACAAGCATAACCTAAAGAACATATCAATGTAAAACAAAATCAAACAAGAGAGAAGGTAGGGATAAAAGACCAAGCTTAGCTACGAATGTTCGAATCTATTTTTTGACAAACTGAAGCTATCTACCAGGCAACCAATCTATCACAGCATACCCTTATCTCTCCTTTTATTTTGTTTGACAATTGAATATTAATTCAGGTTTCTTTATTTTCATGTTTTAGATCTTTTGAATGCTAACAGTATATCAATTTGTAGTTGAAGAAAATCAATCATTGAATGTTCTAGATTATAACTAATGGGAAGCCCAATCCTTGGGGAACCTTCCGCTCTCAAGAGAGCAAATATGCTCCTTAAGTTGGTGTGTCAAATGAAACCTTTGACAATTTGGCAATAAACAAGGAGGGAAATCTAGAACAGTTCATTAGATTGAGTTGGTGCATTTCAAAACTTACCCTTGTCAAAGGTGTTAGCAAATTGGTTGGATGGAACTCCTATCAATATTATCAAACATATTCCTGAATGAACCCAAGTTAGTCGAAGAACATGTACAAATTTTTAATGATGCTCTGATTTTGGTTCATGTAAAGCATGATGATGTTATTTGTTGATTAATTCCATTTACCCTATATGAGGTTGCTCCATATTGCTCTTTTTATTTACCCATGAATTTCATAACATGACTGAATTTGAGGATTTCTTATTGTTCATTTTTGCAACCCATATAGGCTTGAGCATGATATACCATATGTTTGTGTCGTTCGAAGAGAGCCTAATGAACTCATTTGAGTATTCAATGCTATTCAAGAAAAAATAGAGTCAAAGTTACTCGACCATATAGGTTTGCCCTTTCTATAGTGATACAAATGTATCTTAGAGCTATAGACACTCAAAAATGGACAAGTGCTTAAAATCATTAAAATTGCAAATTCTTAATCAAAATGCTCTAATTCTCATCAAAATGGAAATTTATTAATAAAAAAGGATCAAATTAAATCAAAGTTGGACAAAATCAATAAAATCAAATAATGATATTAAATAATTAAATACAAGCTAAAAGGGGTGAAAAACACTATATAATTGATTTTAATCAATTAATTGTATAGTTTTAAATCAAAAATCAAATTGAACCTATTCCCTTACATGTCTAATTTAATTAATTAATAGAATTTAATTAATCCTAATAACTTTCAACAAAATTTTGAGCAACCAATGAGAATTGAGAAACAAAAGCACATGGATCACTCCAAAATAGTTGAATCTCAATCACACATTTCAACTTTGAATCTCAACCACTCAATTTTGTCTTTTTGTCCAAACCTTTGAGACAAACATTTAAATTGTCCCCCCATTTAAAAACATTACAAAGCTTTTGACTCAACCAAGGCTAAATCATGATTAATTCACTCTACCCCCTACCCTTGGGAATTTACTATAAATAAGAGGCATTTTGAGAGCAATAATATATCTTAGAAATTCATTTGTAAAGCATCATCATTATAGGCATTTTCAAAGCAATTGAGAGCATATCATAAGCATTTGAATCAATCTTTGTATCATTTGGAGAGTTTGAGAGGTAGATTAAACATTGTACTATCATTTTCTCATTCTAGGATTGTCACTAGTGGAGAATAGGCTGAGAGCTTCACTTACCAAACTTAGATAGAGAACCATGGGATTTCATGGATGTTAATTTCAATTCTTAGCTTAAATTTGCATTTTATTTTTCTAGAATTGTAGTTGATTATCCTAATTTCATGAAGGTGTTGAACATTCACACACAAATGGTGCCCACCGTGGGGCTTTGAGCCTCATTTCTATCATTTTTATCAAATTTTGTGTGTTTTGGCTTCACTTTTCCATGAATTTTTGCAGAAAATAGGATAAATGACGCCTATGAAGGATTTAATGATGTGTATCAACATGCTAACGACGCCTACAAGAAGTTAATTGATGCTTGAGTGATTCTTTCTCTTCTATCTTTTATTCTTCTGACGCTTATGAGATAAAGTGTTACGCCTGGGAGCATAAAGTGACGCTTGTGATCTAAGAACTAACGCCTATTAGCTGTCCTTTGCCACCTATGATGATTCTTACTGTGCAATTTACAGTGATTTGTCACGCCTAGTATTCTTTAAATGACGCCTATTAGTTGTTCTTTGCCGCCTATGAAATTTTATCTTACACAATTTATAGTTATTTGTGATGCCTGCTAGCATTTAAATGATGCCTACTAGAATTTAAATGACGTGTACCAGCATTTAAATGATGCCTACCAATATTTAAATGACACCTACTAGCATTTAAATGACGCCTACCAGCATTTAAATGACGCCTACTAGCATTTAAATGACACCTACTAACTTTTAACTGACGCTTATTAGCTAATAAATGGTGCTTTACATTTTCTACTTAAATTTGTTGTCAGATCATTAAATTCAATTTTCTTACTCTCTGTATGTGTTTTTCCTGCAGATGAGCAAACACAGAAAAGTGCGGAAACCAGAAAGCAAAATCACTTAAGGAAGCAAAGAGGTAAGAATCCAAATAAAACGTCAAAAGGAAATTCATAGTGCTTTAATTCTTGAAAGTTTGGGATTAGAAGAAAAATTGTATGCTCATTACATTAAAGTTTTAGATGCTTATAAGATGAAATTCCCTACTTTGAGTTAAATTTGCTTGCATTAAGTTGTTGAAATTTCTTGGAAAAATCTTGTCAAAAATACTTAATTTTCAATTTCAATTGTTCCTTTGGTTTCCTTCATTTTGTATGGCTGTGTTGGACTAATTTTTTGGAGGGAGCGGGAACGATCGCCACTAGGTGAGTGAGCAAAATTAAAAAGCTCAAAATCTCAAAAAAGTGCCTAGCCTTTGCTAGCTACAAAAGAGGTATTTTTCACATCAAGCTTGCTTTGCTTAAATTGTGGCTATTCTTTAGATCTAGCTTAATATAAAAATCTTACTATTTGTCAAATTGAACAAGCATTAGGCATATGCTCTCCATTTTTCGAAGTGGATCAAAAAGCCAAACATGTTAGTTCAATTTGGTAGAAAGAAAGGGAGGAATTAACCAAACATTTCATTTATAAGAATCTCCTTGTCAAGAGGTTGAAAAAGAACAAATTTGTTTGAAGTGTTTGGAACAAGGAACAACAATAGGGATATGCTCTTCACTTTCTAATTGAACCAAATTCCCAAACTTGTTGGACTAAGTTCGATTTCTTGTTTTCATATACATGCTAGATAAATTAGAGCATTAGAGGGCCTGCCTCCCAATAATTTCCTTACGAGGACGGTGAGAGGGAACAACCCAAGTGGGAGACAATCACTTTATTCGTGATACTATCCGACCCACTATAAACAAATGCATTCTTCCTTAATAGGAGAGTGACTAGGTTGTGTGCAAGTGTTCTTCACTTCCTTTAGTAGTCCTTTTGGATTGCGCCAAATCGTGCTTTTATGCATGTGGGAAGCCCGCAAGTGGGTAAAAGGGTTTGACATAATCTAGAATGGAGGTGTTCATTAAAATCCTGCTAAGTAGTAATCTGCCTTTTAGAGCCAAATGTGTTTAAAAGCCAAATCTGACTCTAGGTATAGATTGCTTGGAAGATATTCTTGTTTATACTTGTGAAAAATGACCGAGAACATACACTTTTAGTGTGGTTTTAGGGATATGGTACAAATTTGATGTGTGTGTTGTGTTTGTACTTCATTTTCAAGCAAGAATATTCTGCAAACCTGATCTTACAACTTTTAAAATTTGAAATTTACAACCTGGTCTGCAAAGTTCTGCCTGCACATAGAAAAAAATCGCTTATACACAGTTAAGTCATGCATGTGACTATTCAGGAAACACCTATCAATAAGGAATTCACGCCTGTGACATTTCAAGAAATGCCTAGAAAAAGTTAAGAAACACCTATCAACAAAGAAAAGCCACATGTTGACTTGTAGAGTGCCGCCTAGGAATATTCTATTAACCGCATACTAATTGTTAAGTCATGCCTACACACTGGCAAGTGACGCCCAAAAATAAAGAAGGGAAAACAGTGGACATTTCCCGAAGGTTTGGAAAGATTTTGAAATCATTTTTGGATACCCTTTTTGGATATATTCCTTATTAGTGCAACAAATAGATCATATTCCTAAAAAATATTTATAATGATGAATCTATTTGAGAAATGAATCAATCCTATTAAGGAGCATAATTATCGAAATCAAGACCAAAATCTCTATTAGAATCAAAATGATGAAGTGTCTGCAGATGAAGTTTTAGAAGCAATCCAAGATCCCATATTTGTGGAAACAATAGGATTAATTTTGAAGAGGGATAAAGAAGCATACTTCATAAAGTTAGCTCAATTAGGAGCTAGGATTCCTCATAATTTTGACACATCAACCTTGAGGGAGAATAAGGAAAAACAAAAAGATACATCATCTGAAAAGCCATCATTAAGATCAATTTGGCCTTTTCTTTATGATGATGGGTCATCTGTATCTTCATCTTCCTCACAAAAAAAAGCATTTAAGAGAAACAAACCTATCTTGGATCAAGGGAAATTTCATGATGATCCTATTTTTGATCAAGATAATAAAGAGTATGAAGAGAAAGGTACCACTCTCAATAAAGATCTAATGCACAAACCTCCATCTAGCAAGGTTTCCCCCATAACTTGTACTCCTTTCATCCTTCATCCATCTCACAAACCTCCATCTAGCAAGGTTTCTCCCATATCTTGTACTCCTTTCATCCTTCGTCCATCTCACAAAACTTCACAACTATCCAAAATTCCTCCATCCAAGAGCGAGCCTAATGATGACACTTTTCACGTTGACTATATCTACCCTCAAGGGCTACCTATAAAAGAAACCCAAGCTAACTTACATCTTGTTGCAGATCACTTCCATGCTTCAAAGATCTTGGACCCCAAAGCTTCATGTGCTTCAATGCCTATTATACCCATTCAAAAGGATCCTACATCATTCCTCCAAATATTCCTCACACATATCCAAACATCTACCTTGTCCTTAGAAGTGGCTCCATGTCAAGAGGATAATCCAAAGAGAAAAGAAACAAATGTTGATAAAGATCAAGATCAAGATTATATACAATCCCCTCCCATATTTGATGAAGGTCCCATATCCATAGAACCTTGTGATGATCCCCTTGCATCCTTTCATGTCTTCCAAGATGATATCCTTCCATTCCAAGAACCAAATATCCTTCCAAGTTCCATATTTTCTCCACTTCCCAAGAAAGATCAAGATATCCCTTCCACAATTTCAAATGAGCATATTGAAAATCAAGAGAAAAATACCCTCTCTACACCATTTGAAGATCCTTGTCAAGATCAAAGTATCCCATCATTTCCTTGTCATATTCCTCCATATTCACCTCAAGAAACCATCATTCTTCCAAATCCCTTGCATGATAATAAATCCCTTCAAGCTTCAGTTGATCCTATCAAATTTTTTCCTATCAAAGCTATTCATGGGACTATGGGCATAAAGATAAATCTTAAAGATGAGAACCTAGGCAATGCATCTCTTTCCAAAGATATTGATATCCCTTTCACACCTTATATCCCTCCATTCAAACACAACTATATGCCTTCATTATCCTCCAAATCCATTTTGGGTTCCTATTTCCCAAAACAAAAGTCTTCATCCCTTCCATCCATATTAGGTCCATATATTCCTCCATCCTCCATTCCTATCATCCCTAGCTCTCCATTCACTTACCCTACCATGTATCAAGATCAATGAAGGCACACATACTTGAAGAATGTCCAAACACCAATCCATATGAACCCTCCATATTATTCCTATTCATCCACAATTCCTAAGTCTTTTGGAAGCAATTTTGATGTGCAACATAAAAACCATAAATCCAAGAATCCATATGTGTATAAAAATCACAATGTCACATCTAATCGACATGTGAATGAAAATAAAAATGAAATATCAAAAAGGTTGCAAAGGTCCACCAAGCAAAAAGAAAAAAATAAAAAGTGGGTTCCTAAATCCCTCATTGAAAAAATGCATTCAAAAGCATCACAAAAGAAAGGAAAATCAAAGACTATGTGGATTCCCAAGTCACTTTTGAAAGACTTGCACACAAAAGAAAAATCAAAATTGACATTCAACCTTCCAAAGGCTTCCATTCCATCTCCTTCCAAACATCTTCCACTTTCCAAGTCTAATTTGGGTTCCTATATCCCAAAATTCACTACCCCAAGAATATCCTTACCTCCTTCATCTATTGTTCCTCCATCATTCCATCACTCTTCAAAGTGTGTGTCGAAGTTGATCTTGCCAACATTTTCATCTACAACATACCTTCTTCTTATCATCACATTCATTTTCCAATACTTACTTTTCATACTTCCATCCCTCTTATCAATATCTTTGAGCATCCTAGCCATACCCATGGTTTATTATAGCATATCTTTCAAAAGAGCATTGTCCAAAGATCCCGATGTTGGGAAAATATTGAAAAAAATACAAAAAAAAAGAGAAAAAAAAAATTTGCCTTGGTGAAAACCTAGCAATAGGCACCTGGGTAGCAAAAGTAAAGAGAAAAAAATACCATGATGAAAACCTAGTAAACAAGTGTCATGCGTAATTCCTCCTTTCACTCTACACTTGGGGGCAAGTTTCATCCATGGTATCCTCCATCTTCTTATCATTTATCTCACTTTCATCCATATTTCCTCTCTCACCTTCATCTTAAGAAGGTTGAACACATCCATGAGCATTAAGTATCTTGACATCCATTATCCTTTCCATCAGCTTATGTACATGTTGCATCCATGTTACCCTATCATGATCTTGCTTATCCCAAATTCACCTTCATTATTCCTTGATAGTCTTTCAATAATCCCAAAACATCCCTTCATAGACTCCATCACCCCTTTACCCAGATTGTGTTATCTTATCCACATCTTACCCAAATTGATCCTTGGTCTTGATCAAAATGAAGAACTTAAAGTACAAAAATTATTATCAAGAACTTCTTAACATGTCCACTTCTTTTGGATCCTTCATTTTCATGACAGCAGATTGTTATCCTATAGGCTATCTAGCACTGCATCATTGGTTTCCATGGCTTATCCAAAAACATGCTTCACATTGCTATATCATTTTTCCTTAGCTTGGGTACTCTTGAGGAGATGGTCCTACAGGTCACATTCGCATGTTTCATCCATCATGGTCTTTCCATCATCGAATCCATCAACTTGCAAATCCATCATTCATGTATTATATCTTGCTAGATATTGGGGACAAACCAATGTGATCTTGTTTGAGAACTGGTAAAAAGGAAAGCATAAAGTGCTTTGAGCTGCATCTTGAATAAACCGAGCTTTTGTAATATTTTGGAAGTTTTCCCAAGTCCAACATTTTTCCTATCCAACTAGGGGCATTTGATCTTAATCAGTGGATTTCAACAAACATGCATCAATTCACATGACACAATGCATTAAACTCAAACGGATTCAATAGTGCTACTTTCGGTCACACATCAGAGAGGGACTTATCAGAGCTTTAGAAGAGAGATATTTTCTTGAACCTTTGATGGATATCATTGTTCACAACCAAGTATTTTGATTCCACAACTTGATCCTTGAGCCTGAATTGACTTTTATCACATCTTTTTAGCTAATCGATGATGTTTTGACTAGATTGGCGATGATGAACACATGATATTTTTCTTCCCTTTGAGTGACTGTCTTGAGGGAGATCCATCAACTTATGTGATTTGTCTAATGACATGGTCATCAAAGAATCATCGAGGACTTTCATATAGGGTGGAGGGTTGACCTTTGTTTGCAACATCGAATCCATTGAAACCGGTATTCATACTCCCATAGTTGGTCATTCAACTAGTGAGGGTTGTACTAGTTTTCCAAAAAGGTTACCAAAAGTGATATAAAAGTGGTATTCATATCATCATGATGTGGTCAGTGATGGTTGTACTTTCTTTCCAATCCCACAATGCTCAATGATGAAAATATTTCTCTAAGGCATTTCTTTGCTAAAAAGCTAGTGATAATTAGTTGCATTGCATTGCATTTTCATGTTAGATGAAGTGCATGTTTGTTGTTATTTTTCCAAGGGAAAAGGGGTTTCAGTTAATTATCTTGATCAATCAAAAAGGGGGAATCAAAGAAAAGTCCATATCATCGTATCAATGTTCATAACATTAAATATCCAACAATCTATATATCAAAATACAATATCAACGACAAAATGATACATCTAAGTCCTGATCAATAAAACATCAACATGATACAAAATCAACAACAAGGAAGATCCATAGATCTATAATCCAAGAAGCAAGGGACCATATGTATAACTTACGAAAATGTGTTTGTTTTACAAATCAAGGGAATCATATTAGTATTCTATATCGGTGAATCATTTTACATCAATCAATCAATCAATCAGCCAATCAGTACCAACTTATTGTTTCCCAACTCTTGATCATGAGGAGGGACCAATATGATTAGTATCAATCCTATCAGTGACCTACCTATCAGTATCCTACTATCAGTTTTTCTATCAGATTGAAAAATCAAACATTCATTGGTACCATTATCTTGATATCCTAATCACTTGTTTTGCTTAACTACAATAGACCTATCTATCTTGGATGTTAAGTCATTCATCCAAAGACATCAACAACATTTTCTCAATCATAGTTTTTATCATCAACATATCAATCAAAACCGGGGAAATTTGTTGAAATCTGCATATCATCAATGTTTTTCAGAAATGAAAACATATTGGATCAACAATATCAATCAATTTCATCAAATTTTTCAAATCAAGCAATCAATATGTTTTTATTTTTGAGGGGGCATCATAAGAGTATCAAATTGGCATCAAACATCAATGAATCTGGGGCATCAAAATTTTTGAACTATTATCAGTGGGGCATATCATATCAAATGTTGAACCATATCAGGTAGTATCATTAATCATATCAGGTATCAAATCAGGACCTAAAAGCAGTCAGGACTTAAAATTTTCTTTGAATCAATGAGCTTCGCATATCAATTCAAAGAGGGGCATTTGTAGACACTCAAAAATGGACAAGTGCTTAAAATCATTAAAATTGCAAATTCTTAATCAAAATGCTCTAATTCTCATCAAAATGGACATTTATTAATAAAAAGGGATCAAATTAAATCAAAGTTGGACAAAATCAATAAAATCAAAGAAAAAATCAAATAATGACAGTAAATAATTAAATACAAGCTAAAAGGGGTGAAAAACACTATATAATTGATTTTAATCAATTAATTGTATAATTTTAAATCAAAAATCAAATTGAACCTATTCCCTTCCATGGCTAATTTAATTAATTAATGGAATTTAATTAATCCTAATAGCTTTCAACAAAAATTTGAGCAACCAATGAGAATTGAGAAACAAAAGCACATGGATCACTCCAAAATAGTTGAATCTCAATCACACATTTCAACTTTGAATCTCAACCACTCAATTTTGTCTTTTTGTCCAAACCTTTGAGACAAAAATTAAAATTGTCCCCCCATTTTAAAACATTGCAAAGTTTTTGACTCAACCATGGCTAAATCATGATTAATTCACTCTACCCCCTACCCTTGGGAATTTACTATAAATAAGAGGCATTTTGAGAGCAATAATATATCTTAGAAATTCATTTGCAAAGCATCATCATTATAGACATTTTCAAAGAAATTGAGAGCAATTGAGAGCATATCATAAGCATTTGAATCAATCTTTGTATCATTTGGAGAGTTTGAGAGCTAGATTAAGCATTGTACTATCATTTTCTCATTCTAGGATTGTCACTAGTGGAGAATAGGTTGAGGGCTTCACTTACCAAACTTAGATAGAGAACCATGGGATTTCATGGATGTTAATTTCAATTCTTAGCTTAAATTTGCATTTTATTTTTCTAGAATTGTAGTTTATTATCCTAATTTCATGAAGGTGTTGAACATTCACACACAAGAGCATTGGATACTTTGAAGTAAATGCTTGTAAGAAGATAAAGGGAGTTGAATATCTTAGTCAAAGTATATGCAAAGGCTATGAATGTTGGATAATAATTGATGCCATAAAGGTATGGGACATGCCACCTACTTGGAATGAATAAACTAGGGATGAAGTGAGTTCCAATGTTAAGTCAAGCCTTGATGCAATAAAAACCATTTTTTGAACCTTGTTTACAATCCCTCACCTTTTGAAGATAGAATATCAAGGTTTGTAACCAAATCTACACACATGGAATTATCAATGCTCACTTACAAATGGTTGCCACATTCCAAAACACACAAATGTCTCAACTTCTACTTCGCTAGTTCTTAACACCTCAATGCAAAAGCTCTCAAGCTATGAACCTTGAAATAGAAAACATTCAACATATGATCCAAGAAAAATTTTTACCTTCCAAACATTAGGTTGAGTTTGGAATAAGAATTAAATAATGGGAAACAATTTGAATAACCCAAACCCATCTTCAAACAACAATTACACTCTCACAACTTAAACTGCCTACTATGAATTTAACAAAAGTGTCTTTACCTAATTGAGTTGAGCTCACTCTACAAGTCAACACAATTATCCAAAATTTTGTAGGTTGTGGAGATGCTCCAAAAATAAGTGGAAAATAAGGGAATCGGTTCTTGTTGATGCTCAATACTAATGTCATGTAAAGAGCATCAACATCAAGAGCTTCACAAACTAGGGCCCTTGAAATGTAAGATAACCTATAGAATTGAAAGTTAGATTCTTACTTTTCTAACACTTAAGCTTGAATCCAGTAAGGGGAAAAAGGGAAAGAACATACAACAAAAATAAAACAACATGCAATGTGCCACAAGAGGAAATCTTCTTACATATACAAGGTTTTTAAGTACACGATTTGTAAGATTTGACTCTAGAAGTAGTCATTCAAGATCAAGAAGACCAATAGGAAAGCATTACTAACACCAATACAAAAAAGTAATCTCAACGTAATAAAATGATACAAGAGTCATGATTGATATAAAAGATACAAATACATATGTGATACACCATCACTAGATGTAAATGTACAACTAATATGGAATAAATAAGATATAATCATTTGTGTACTACATCTTTAGAAAACTAGGAATGTACAAGTCACATGATGTAAATACAACTTGTCTAAGAAGATCTAAGCAAGTTTATCCTACCCTAAGTGTAGATAATGCAATTAAGTAATCAACAAAATGCAAGAAAATAAAAAATGTAACAACCACCTCCATTAGTATAGCTTGGTGGGTATAAAAGATGTGTGTGTGTGTGTGTGCGCGCATGCGCGTTTGTGTACATACATACATGTGTGTACACACACACACACACACACATATGTATACATGGATATATATGTAAATATATGTATATCTATGTATGTATATGTATATGTATATATATCTACATATATGCATATGTATAGATATACTTATAAATATATACACACACATGCATATGTGTGTGTATATGTATATGTATATATGTTTATATAGATATGTGTGTGTGTGTGCATGTACAAATTTGTGTGTGTGTAATATTCCAATAATATGTGTGCATGCACAAAATGATCCCCTCAAAAAGAAAATGAGAAAACCTATATGAAAACTCATCCAAAAGAGGATTGAAAGAGCAAGGTTATAAAATCCCACTTGAAATAACTAGGAATGATAAAATTTTGTGAGGGGAAAAAATTTTCAAAAATGCAAAGAAGAGGAGAGACAATACAACCCCCTTCATTGTATAGTCTTTTGTGTTGATGATGTTTGACACTAAATGTTAAAGGTAACTCAAAATTGCCAAAACAAAATCCCCTTGGGAGAAAAGAAAGCCAAAAGTCAATGTAGAAGATCTTCCCATTCCTAAAAGGAATATGAAGAAATAAAACTTGGAATGTATAATGTCTCCAAAAATTACTCAAATGTCAACATGTTGATGTCTAAAGTTGCCACAATCTTAACTAAGAGTTCTAGACCTAACTAAAGAAAGTTTTATAAAAAAAATACTATTAAAACAGATGTAGATGAAGTTTCAAAAAGCTTCATAATAATGCCCCAAACTATTTTTTGAGACATTAATGAAGTAAAACAATAGATGGACATTTTTTCAGATTATGAATACAACACCAACATGCTATATTACACATTTGCATATGCAAGGTACCATGACACCACGCAACACATCAAGCAAACAATCACCAAAACAATAACCATGGTGACACAAGTAGAGAACCAACCAAAACATGGGTCAAAACATCATGACAAGATTAGAAATGTGGAGTTTTCAAGCAAATTTGTAGCTTTTATAAACTTCAAAGTTCCCATGTAATTCTACAATTTTGTAAAATATCAAAGTTTTCATGCAATTCTATAGTTTTGCAAAACTTTAGAGTTACCTTTCTATTTGTAGTTCCTATAAGTTGCAAGTGCACTTTTGATCCCTACAAACCTTTGACTTGTACACCATCAAAGTTACCATGCAAATTTGTAGCTCTTACAAATTTCTTGAGAAACCCCAATCCCCAAAACTTTATAACTTTCAAAGTTCACATGAAACTTTACAAAAAGGAAATTGCAAATGGATTTTAGCACTTTTATAGCCATAGAATTTCAAAGATCGCATATAATTTGCAAACTACAAATTGTAAATTGCAAGAAAATCTTTCAACTTTACCATTGCAAACTTTCAAAGCTTGCATGTAACTTTGCAAATTGCAAACTCCAAGTGGTGGTTTGAATCCCGCAACTTTATAATTGTGGATTTTTCCAAGCAAATTGTAAAATGCAAGTGGAGTTTCAAATCCTACAACTTTCTAACTAAGGAATTTTGGAGCTTTGTGCAATTTTATTAACTAGAAATTACAAACAAAATTTTAAATCCCATAAATTTAATATTTCAAAAGTTTAGAGCCTATGTGCAGCTTTGCAACGTGCAAAGTAAATGTTTTTTTTTCATTCCCACAAACTTATTGCAAAGCTTTAGACTCATGTGTAACATTAAAAATTGTAAATTATAAGTGTAGTTCCCATCACCAGTGGATTTTCCTACAAAACTTTGGGGTTCTAATGCACCTATGAATAACTATAAAATCCAAGTTCATAACTACAAATAGAAGGGTATAATTTCCTCATTTTGTGTGTTGTAAAAAAATAGCTTTGGCCAAGCATTTGATCACATGTGGGCTCTTCATTGGCTAAAAAAGAAAGTCTCTAAAGATTTTAAATAACTATATAAGTCCAAAGTCAAATTTTGCATACCTACATGGGTACACATATGGTAAGGAAATGATAACTTTGCATTTAATGGTATTTGGAAAAGAATGCTTCAACCTTCATACTGACATACATTTATAAGCAAGGAAATGAATCATAACTCATTTGGTAACAAGTTTATTTGTACCATACATATAAATCATTTTGTACATGTAATTAGTTAGATCAATTTATTTTGATAGGTTATTTTGTCGATAGCATTCCCCCTAAAAGCCTTCTCCAAGATTGGGTCGCCAAGACATGGGCCCCTCATGGGGTCCATCTTGATGGTGTCCAAAACCTGAAAAAATAGTTTTCTTATTTCGCTTTGTTGAGCCTAGCTATGCTTAGGCTATTTTTCAATAGGGACCTTAGTATGTTCAATCTTCTATGCTTGTGTTTTAACCATGGTTGTGAGACTTCACCATCTCTAATGACAAGAAGCTCTAAGTCCTCATCTAGATTGAATTACCTAGTCTTCCTTTGCCTTATTGGCCTTTTTTTCAAACCATTGCCAAGTCTATTTGCAAGGTTGTTTTTGTTGAGCTTAACTGGTTTTATTATGCTTGGCCCTAATAGTGACTTTGTGTTGAAGTTGACATATTGTGTAACCTCAAGGAGATGATTCATATTTAGATAGTAAGTATGTGCACACTCAATGTGTTCTCTATCTTAACCTTCCCAATACTTGTTTTCAATGCTAATCCTCATAAGATTAAGGATTTTCTTATGGCTACTATAAGGGTTAAAGCCCTACCTAAGAATCCAAAACCTCCATGTTTGTCTGAGTCTCCCAAAGTAGAGAAAAATTGGAACCTGGTGATCTACAAGGGGAAGGGTTCCTTATCTTCCATTGCTACACGTAAGCATCAAGATTTAATTGTGTCATATCCCAACCAACTTTTCCAGTACCAAAACTTATGATGAATGGAAAAGAGCTCACGGCTCTTGTGGCCATTGAGGTTATTGTTCATCCATATTGGTTTTGAACTGCACAACTAGCCTTGGTGCATACTTCTTATCCAAATACTATCCTCCACTTTCACAACCCTTCTAGGCATGCAGAGTATGGTGAAAAAGGTCCAGAAAAGTGGAAGGTTCCTTACTCTAGCTTCAAAAAGGCCTCTAATTTCTTGCATAATAGTATTTCCTCTCTTGAGAACAAGGCTGACATGCAAGAATTTGAATCCTAAATTTCATGTCATGGAATGTCTGAGGTCTCACTAACCTCACCAGGAAATATTGTGTGTGGGATACTCTACAAAAATATCCTGTTATAGGTTTTTTTTTGTCTTTAGGATTAAAATTTATTTATTTATGTTTTTTGTAGCATGTCGTGTTATTTGGCCAATTGGCTTGCTTTTTTTTCAAAACATGAGGCCCCTATTTTATCTAGTCTATGAAAATCCTATTTGGGGATGCCTTGGCTTGTATCACCATCAATAGCCATAAATATTTGGCTTCTTTTTTTTTAATATCTATCAAGGGTATCCTTTGTCTCTTTCCTTTTATATTATGGTCATTTGGGGATTTAGGTATTTGTTGGGAAACTCTATTTCTGCAAGGTGGGTCAGGGGAATTTCCCTTCCTAATTGACCTTCACAACTGGTCAATGGTCATTCTATAGATAATTACTTTCTCACCCTAATTCTAGAAGAGAAAAATATTAAGGAAACCCTTCAATATTTGACACCTTTTGCATTGCTTCTGGTTCTACCATTTAAAGGCATAAAACTCAGTGGTACCGACGATCCTTTCTTATATTTGTCCTAGATGCTCTATTATGGGTGGAAGTGGATTGGGCATGGAAAATTCATTCATTTTTTGGGCATTCCCTTTTCCTTGTAGGACTCTCTCATGGGCCTTTAGAATATAGTCCTTTCTAGAATCAATAAAAAGTTATCTTGTTGGATTACCAAGAAATTTCTCTATTTAACACATTTTGTTTGTCTTCTGGTTCTACCATTTAATGGCATAATACTCAGTGCTATCGACAATCCTTTCTTCTAGTTGTCCTGGATGCTCTAGTATGGGTGGAAGTTTATTGGGCATGGAAAATTCATTCATTGTTTGGGCATTCCCTTTGCCTTGTAGGACTCTCTCATGGGCCTTTAGAATATAGTCCTTGCTAGAATCAAGAAAAAGCTATCTTGCTCCACTCAAGTACAGTGAGCTAAGCCCTATGGTATACCCTGGATACGACCAAACTATCTCAATACTCTCATGAAGTAGAATCTCTCCAAAACAAGTGGTGTCTATCCAATCAACCAACAAGGCATGAACATAAATGGAACATCAATGGTATCCCCTGCCCAAGAATCGCAACCAATATAAGTTCTCCAATAGACCTAGTCCATATTATTTAATATGTAATACCTATAATCTAGCTTACCCAAATGAGGTTGGACAATCACTCCATCATATATAAAAATGTATGAAAAACCACGAGCTTGCACCCTATTAGCAATCGACGTTGTAATTGGGATATGCTCCCAAGTCCAAATCTGAAGTAAAACTACACCAGAAGGAAGTGCAGCATTGTGCCTATAAATAACATGATGTAAATGGTAATATAATTGGACCAAGACACATGAACCCCAAGAAAATCTAAGTGGATATACAATCATGTCCTCTAAAATACGACCCCAGACAACTATAAACTCATGAACACATCTATTTGGTAGCAAAAATCCTCTAATGAAACAAGTCAAAATAGAAGGAAGAGGAGCATAACCTCTCATCTATCTCCAAGGGATACTATCATCATCAATTCTAGCATCTTTGAATACACATCTGCATGTTTCTCCATCATAAACCTGATCATAATATACTAGTGGACCCATCATCGAAATCCACATGATCTTATAAACATCCTCGGGGGTGATAGTCATCTCACCCATGGGTAAATAAAAATTATTATGGTTTAAGTGCCATCTCTCGGCCACAATAGTCAATAAACCCCTATTCACTTGGAATTGGATCATCTCAAGAAACCATAAACCACATCAACCAATAACTCATCTATCATGCATAGATAAATCATCGGTCATGTCAAACAACTAGGGATAGAGGCCTCTAGCCTCCAGTTTTTGAGTGAAAACCTATTTTCAAATCAAGTGTAAATCAGTTAGTCAAAATCATCCAATCAATCATCTAGCATCAATCAAATCAAGCTATCCTATCATCTATTTTCTCATTTTGAGTGCATCAACTTTCCTAACTCTAGATCTTGAGAAAGGAAAATCAATCCGCCATATCAACCTATCATGACTGACAATAAAATAAAATCAACTAAGTGATCTAAACTAACGTAAAAAATACATGATCATCAAGAAGAATCATTAATATATCCTATCAATCAAATGATGAGTCAATAATTACGACAGTTGGGTTTCAAAACTGTGAAAAAAATATGCAAAAGGGTATATGTGCTACTTTAACATATCATAAGTGCTAAAAAAATCATATGCGATATAATTTTCTATTGTACAGGCTACTATATTATTGTTATGTGCAACAACATTTTATACGTGCTACTAGACACAGTACGCACCACAACATTCTTAGAAGGTGTTGCAAAAATTATAAAATTGCAACCAAGTATTGTAGGTGTGGTTTCGATCTATCATACGCACTATAACCTAACTAGGGCTCCCTATTGTACATGCTATTTTGAGGCATCATAGGTGCTACAACACACCATGGATGCGCTACATGATTGCTACTACATGCTAAAAATAAAGGAAAATTTCAAAAATCAATGGTAAACCGCACCTTAAAATATAAAGTCTAGCTACCAAATTCAAAAATAAAAAAGAAAGGACGGATATGGATACATATCGACGGTCCATAGTCAGTTTGGCATTGGAGTCTATGACCTCGCTCAAACCTATGCTCTCAAATTGGCACAACCATGGCTACAGCTAAGGAGTGAAAAGGGCTCTAAGAGGGTAAATGTGAAAGTGAAAATGATCAAAATAGCATGGTAAAAAGTGATTTTAACCCTTATATACCAAAATAGACTTTTCAAAAGGGGTATTTTTACCACATTTTTAAAATGAAAATGTTTTGTCATCAAATTTATTTTAAACTTGGACATTTTTCTAATCAATGTTATCAAGAAACAAATTGAAAGTGGAATTTCACTCAAAAATTTGAAAAATCATTAAAACTCCAAAATTTAATTAAATCTTTCAAAATCAATTTCGATTCATTTCCCGGGGAGGCATCAATCCTTAGGATACAAAATTATCTCAATTGGGGCATATTTTTCGAAATTGGAAACATCAAATGTTAAAAATTTGAAATCATCAGTAAGGCATCAAAATTGTTCAAAATTGAAATCAGGGAGTCACATTGAGATTAAATCATCAAGAGATCAGTGTTACATCATCAACTTCATCAACTCAACATCATTTATCAACATCAACCATTGAATCAGGCATCATGAATCGAACATCACACATTCTTTGAACCAACATGATTTGCGCATTGATTCAAAGAGGGGCATTTATATACACCTAGAATTGGTCAATGAAAGTCAAAGTGGTCAAAGAAAGTCAAAATCATGGATTAATTATCAAATCCATTAATTAATAAAATATAATCCATTTGGATTAATTAAATATAAAAATTAAATAACTATGTAATTGATTTGATCAATTAATTATGTAGATTATTTAAATAATAAAATCCAACCCCTCTAATTTTCATACATGGCTAAATTAATTAATTCTTGAATAAATAAATAAATCCTAATTTTCCTTACCTACCACATGGAGACAAAAATCAATTCAACCAATGAGGAAAGAGGATTGGGAGCACATGGATTACCCACTAGGCTTTGTTGTCTTGTCCCTTGAATTTAAATGGTTCAATCATGTCCCTTCATTTGAGACACCTCAACAAACACAACTAAACCTTGTCTCTAGCCTTGTGTTCACTCAACTCACATCAAAATCACCCCCTACCCTTGGAAAATCCTATAAATAGGAGGCACAATAGGATCAATTCATCCATTATCATTTGCATCCATACTATAGTTAAATTGCATTCATGTTTTAGAATAATTGAGTTCATCTTGGCATCATAATGGAAAATTTATATCAATTTGAGAATTAATATTAAATCATTTAGCTTAATTCATCATCATTTATCTTAGCTTTACACTTTGATTCTAAGGATTGTCACTTTAGGATTGCTTCTATAGCTAAGAGCATGAATTTAGTCTTCTTAGATAGGCAAACATGAGATGTTCTTGATTATTTTCAATTCATATTTTCTAAATAGTATATATATTTCATTTTGAATTGATTCTAATTGAATTAAAGTCTCATGAATGTATATTCTAATACAAAAAAGTATTCCATGATGCTTTTTGATCCATCAATCCAATCTATTGAGAATGTAGTGAACAATTCTATTGTATCCCACACTTCATTTCTATATTGTTTAAGCCTTACATTCTTAGAATATTATTTGGATATTACTTATGAAACCACCAACTCAAAATCTCCCTACACACTAAGCATTTAAATTTCATATTTGAGTGCTAGATTCAATCCAAGTAAAAGAGCTTCATATTCTTCCACATTGTTTGTGCATTCAAATGAGAGGAGAAAAGAGTATTTGAATGTCTTCCCATTAGGTGAAATGAAAATTATACCATCTCTATTTCCTTCCTTACTACAAGATTCATCAAAGAACATTTTCCACACTTGATCCTGGATGATTTGACCATGAGTGCTAATTAGTTCAATTTTCTTCAGTTCTAGTTTTGTCAATTGAACTATGAAATTTACCAAATCATCATCACAAAATCAAGTCATTTTATTAGGATCTATATCCTTAATGATGTAAGAATATATAGGCTCTCTTTCTACCTTGATTTCTTTTCCATTCATAGGTATGGTAGAGAAGGGAAAAGCTAATTGGACATGACCACAAACAAGGCCTATCCATTATCTAGACAAAAACATCCCATAGTTGGGTGGAACATCAACTAGAGTGATATCTATTCTACAAGATGCTTTAGGAAAAGTAGCTATTTTGAATTCCACATCTTTCATAATGCCAACTACAAGGACAGACCTATTATCTATAGCATAACAATTTCCATAGGTTTTATCAAACCACAACCCTAACTCTTTCATGACCTCAAAAGACATTATGTTTATGGTTGCTCCAGAATATATCATGCAACTTTTCACAAGCCTATTATTTATCAACAAGGTCATATAAAAGGGTCAACCTATGATGGATTTTTAGTCAATGTAGTACCTATATAGACCTCTGGTACTGGTCCACCTTCCTCACCATATATTATGTGTGCTTCATTATTTTGTCTCCATTCTTGTTTCTTTGGGACATTAGATATGAATGTCATGGTACTTTCCCAGTACTCGGGAAATTTCATCATCTTAAGAAATGGGATAAAGACTTCCATCTATAACAAATCATTTACGATATCAAAAGAAGGTGTACTTGAAATTTGCATGGGCTTAACCAATTCAATATTTTTATTTGTCTCATTCTTTTGAGGCTCCTTATTGCTATCAGATTTTGGTTGGCTAGGTATAGCACTTGATTATTTGATTTTAGTAACAAGCTCCTTTTGTTTATGGTTTTGATCCTTTATAAACAATCTTGTAATCTCTCCTTGCTCTAGATTTTCAACTCTATTTTTTAGATTGTATTTTCTTCTATCTTTCACCACTACTACAATAGTCATAGATTCTATTTCCTCATATGTAGGTCTCCTCAATTTAGGCATGTCATACTCATTTTTGTGATTTTTGTCCTCACAATATGAGAACACCTCCTGAGTATGATAAGGTTTATGTCTTTGGGAGTTAACATTATACTCATTTTTGTCTTCTAAATAATCATAGTCATCTTCAACACCAAATTGTGTAACGGATAAGGTGTTAATTATTTAATCTTGGTTATACTCATTATAATCAGTCGTATCTTCTTGTAAACTCTAGGCTACAACACATTGCAATGGTGAATGAGGAAAATTGTAAGCCACACACCATGGGTTTTCTTCTACCATATGATTTCCTTGTCTCTTTAGGGGATTAGTTGTATCTTTATTCAAATTTTGTTTATGTCCATGCTCAATTGGTTTCCCATCTTTCCAAGTAGTATTATATGGTATGTCTTGAAGTCTAGGCATGTAATTCCTATGAAACTACTATCTCTCTACACTAGAAACCTTTTGTGACAAATCCTTCAGAGCAGTTATAATCTTTTCCATCTTGTCTTCTTCCTTTTTTGGGGGGTATCTTAGGATTAAATAATTTTATATCATCTCTCCGTCTAATTTTTCCAACATCATTTCTATTATTTTTTATTAGCAATGCTACTTTACATGCATCATGCAATGTGATTGGGTTCCTTGATCTGATCACATAGTTTCTTTTACTTTCAAAAGCATCCATATATAATTATACCAAACAAACTTGATCAACCAGTTTCATATGTTTAGGAACCCTATTTAATAATTTTTTGAATCTCTTATTAAAATCTTCTATTGATTCACTATATCCTTTTTTTTACGCTTGTTGATTCATGCAAGGTGAATTTAGGATCATTATGATCTCCATATTCTTCCAAAAAGAGACTTTTTAATTCTGACCAACCACCAATTGATGCATCAGGTAATCATTTATACCTCTCTTGCATCATCTATCAAACACTGCATGAAAAGCCTCATGTACACATCTTCATCTTGTACATCATAATTATCCATGGTATTCTCAAAAATATCTTACATGGTTCTCTTTTGTCTTAGCATTATTGTCACTAAACTTAGAGACAACATTCCTCAATTCATTTTTTTATTTCATTAGTATACCCTACTATTCTAATGAAATCCAACTATCTATATCTGTCCACATTCATAAGTCCTCTTATAAATGTATTTTGCCTATAATGTTGTCCTTTGTTTTGAGGGTTACATTGATTTTTCCCTATGGAATTATTTGGTTGATTATAGAAAGGATTTTTTGGTATTGGGGCTAGTAATATGGAGGGTATGGTTGGCCATTAGGACCAAATTGTTGTGGTTCATAATGGTAATACTACTAAAACTACTGATGAAAGTTATTGTGATGGTTTAACTGATAATGAGGATATTTAGGCTTTATATTATTTGGATCATATAGAGGGTTTAAATGAGCCCTATTGAAATTTTGGTTGTTCATATTTCTAGGTGGAAACATGTGATTTCTTGGCAGGGGGAAATTAGTTAGTATTTTGGGTATCTCATTGTGTGTATTTTTGTTTCTACCAAATCAAGTTGAGAATTATGATCTAGTTGCTATTGAGAAGCACCCTCATCATTCACCTTTTCACCCTGGGCATCTGGTATAAATAACTTGGCTATAAGATTTATAGCTTGATCTTCTAATGAAAAACTCTCTACCATCTTTTATTTATGTACTGCATTATAAAGGTTTTTCAATTGATCTTGTATTTGTCGAATATGTTCCTTTTGTTCGCCAATATCAGGTATATTCATGTGAACTTCTCCTGATCTTGTTAGACTTAGGAAGCACCGAAAGGGGGGGTGAATTGGTGTAGCGGTATTCTTTATTTTATTAATCCTTGCAAAAAATTAAAACCACAAACAACTAGAAGCAAATAGAATAAGATAAACATGCACAACATCATAACACCATGATTTATTTTCAAGGAAACCCCAGTTAAGGGAAAAACCCCGGTGGGGATGGTACCCACAAAAAATATCACTACTATAGTAATAAGTACCTTGTTAAAAGTAATAATACATATGGATGGGAATGCACATGCATTCGGGCTTACAACTTAGATCTTACAACTCGATACAAAACCAAATTTCATCAAGGCATAAAACCACTTACAAAATCTATATAGGACTTATAGTCCAAAACCGAACTGACAAATAGCATCAACTATGCCAATACAGTTCCAATGAAGTTTTGAAAGATATCACTAACTAATTATATAATTTGTCAATCATTGCATCAATACCAAATCACAAAACATCATTCAACTTGCTTACCATATCTCCCTTGATCACATCCAAAACTCAATCTTATATACTTGATCATAAGCCCAAGATATTTACTTAGTTGACTCCAACAGGTAGCGGGAAAAGTAAAGATCATATAAAGGTTAAATCTCCATGCTAACCTCTCCTAGAGATAAATATAATAGCATATTGTTGGCTCTATCAATCATAATCATCAAACCAATCATATCATCGATTGATCCAATGTACTACAAACCTTGTATAAGATAGTTCTTTTTCTTCTTGATACATAGAGTATCAAAACTCCATCATACTTCATAAAAAAATGTAATCATCAGGTGATGATCTCCATAACATGTAGAATCATATCCTATCTATGCAAACCATAACCCTTAAACATTTTTCCATACTAATCCAATGTGTCTGCATGTAGACTGTCTTGTTCATCCATACTTAGCAGTTTTCTCTAAGTATACAATCAATAACTCAAGAACTTGTTAGGTAACAAAGAGAATAGTGAGTAGTTTCCATTAATGATAACATACCAAGTATCTCAATAGTGTCTCATTCTAACAGATCTTCTACTTGATGTTCCTAGAGTAATAAAATGAGGAGGATCATTTAAGGTTCTCTACCTATTAGATCAATGTTGAGATTCCTCCCACTAATTTTTTCTGTTTCTCTCATTATATGCCATGTTTGCATGAGTTAAACTCATCTCTTCTTCTGACACTCTCTGAATTTTTTGTTCATTTGATACAATAAAATCTCATCTATATAGAACTTAGGTTGTTTAATCTCTCTATCAAGAAACCTTCTTCCACCTTCAAATCCCATTGGATTGTTTCTAGGACTATAGTCTTTTAATTTTCCTTTATTTTGTCTATTTTTTTAACCTTTTTTATTAAACTTTAAATGTTCAATAGATGCCCCTATTTCAAGGATCTCCTTCCAAACATACAAGGCTAAGACTTAGAAAACTTCAAGCTCAAATGTCTTTGATTAGTTCTTTTAGCTTCACAAATCACTTTATTTTAATTCATATACTATTATGATTATATTTATTTGTCAAAGTCGCCACCTCTATCTAAGGAATTGTTATGTTAAATTTATTGGTTCTTTTCTCTAGTAGAGTACACTTCTTTATGACACCAAAGACTGTGAATAATTTTTAAGTCCAAGTCCCTAGCGGAGTCTCCAATTTGTTGGTTCCCAAAACAATAGATTGAAAAACCCTAAGAATATGCCTTCTTCTATAATTAGGTTGAGTAACTACTTTTTCTAACAAATAAGAATCCTTCTTATGGAGGGATATTCTACTCTTCAGGCTCTTCAAAACCTAGGAAAGTGTACCTTCTTATTTGAGAAGATTTGATCTATATTTTATATCTCAATTTCAAACTCACTCGCTTTGAAACTCATACTTCAAGTGAATTTTTAAGATCTTAACTCTTATGCTATCTTCTCTATAATCTCCTACTTTTGAACCTTCTAATTTTTCTTCTCCTATGTTTTTATCTCTACTTCCAGTTATCTTTATTGATCTCCTATTATTATGCTATTGTTCTTGATTCTATCTCCACATATACATCTACAATTCTCCTATTGTGATCTTATCCTACAACTATATTTAATGTTATGTTTTTTATTAAGGTAACAACAAGTTTTGAAGGGGCCCTGAAACCCTTTAACAAAGATTTGAAAAGAAAGGCATGGAGAAATAGAAGGACAACAGACTATCCCACAAAGGGACGCTTCCCAAATTTTCAATAGGCACAAACACAAAAAACACTAGACACAAGACAAAAAAATGAAAATCCCTCAGCAAGACAGGGTCGAAAAAGCCTCCAGCAGTAGAATCATGTCAGAGTCTTCAAGAAGCACTCTGACTCCACCAGTTGACTCTGCATGATCTTAATTGAATCTTTCAGATTCATGATTTCCTAGTCCTCTACCTTGATCTTCTTCCTGGTATTTAATCTTGTTCTAGTACCCAGACCCATTTGCTGGCTGGAATCAGTCATGTAGTTTTTATCTATCACTGTGCTCTTTTTGTTGCCTTCTAGCACACTACTCGGTGTCTTCAAGTTATCCAAAGTAGCTTTCATTCCAGCATTGGACAGAGTAAGTAGATTCTTAAGCATGGCTTCGTTCTTACTGATCTTGTCATTTACTGGAATCATAGCTTTCTCCAAAGCTTTTGTAATTATTTCCTCTAGCTTGGTGGAGTCATCCAAACCTTTATCAAAAACTTCATCATTTCCTTTATTAGCAACAACTTCCTTCCTAAGGTTATCAATGGTGTCCTCCAACATAGCATTCCCAGTTTCTAGCCTAATACACTTGTTCTTCAGTTCAACGAGATCATTTTGGACCCATTTGTCGAGATTGTAGCTGTAAATAGACTTGTTCTTAACAAGTTGAAGAGTGGTCATAGTAACAGCTCTCTTAACATGAGAATCCATTTCTCTAAGATCAACCTCTAGGGGGCTGTGATTTTTCCTTTCTGAGCTAATCTCATAGTCATCATTATCTTTGTCCTTCCTAAAAATTAGGGATTCAGAATTAGCAGGGACATCCTCCTCCATAGCCCCGAAGTCCTCTTTACTGGAATCATCATCTGCAATATTGATAGCCTCTTTATTAACCTCCTTTTCAACATCTTGGACTTGATTTCCCACTCCCTCAACCTCATGATTGCTATGTTATGTTCTCAATAAAAAAATTTGTATTAAAGACCAATGCTTTCTCTTCTTTGGAAAATAGAGTCACCTTCCTTCTAGATCTTAACGTATATCACTATGAGACAATTTTTAAATTTACCACTTGGATAAATTTGTTGACTATCTAACTCTCAATACTAGATAATTAGATATGCCACCACTACTTGTCCAATTGTTTTTAACTCTTATTTGAAGAGATGAATTAGACAATATACATAAGGAATTACCTTCTTCAAATGATCTTGGTTTTTCAAACTGTTATGACAGTAAATAATTTCTTCATACAAGAATTTAAGATAGCATTCAACTACTGGAATTGAGAATCATAGAGAACTAATTTTAAAAAAAATATCCTACACCATAATTACAGAGAACGTACTAATTTTATTACTTATGATAATATAAAATTACATATTAAAGTCTTATAAATAGAAATATCAAGAGAGGACATGCATCCTTGTCATGTCTTTTTCAAATAAATAATAAAGTAACTATCATTTATCACTACTAATTTATTCTCTAATAATCCATTTGTGAATATTTCTGACACGATCAACATACTTTTATGAAGCATAATTATCTACATCATGGATCACATCCCTCGTGGTATGTTTGATGTTGATCATGTTCTCCAAGTATTTGTGAGTCCTTTCCAATGAGAGATATTTCTTCGCATGGACTACGATCTCTCAGAGAATTGTCCTACATTATGTCTACCACTCTCTATGACTCTTTGCAATCCCATCCTCTCTAACCAAAGGTGGTATTCCTTCTATGGACACATCATAGAACCCTTTAGTCTTACCCTTAAATTCTTCATAGATCTCTTTATGTGTATTTATCAAGCTCTGAGTAGATGCAATAGATTCATTGTCAAGAGGACTCTTCTATTGCAATTCTATAATCTTCTCATTAATCCTTTCACTTAACCTTTTATGCTCATAGATAGATTTTTTATTCTTTGAGTATGCTACCCAAAACCTTTCTACCCATGCCATGGAATTTTTGAATCTTTCATGTATAATCATAGAAACTGTCTCAAATTTGGCATTCATGATTTGAGACCTCAACTGTTGGTTTTCCATGATGGCCTTTTAGAATTTCTCCTTCCATTGAGACCCTTGTTCATCACCCTGTAAACCTATTATTATTTTGGGGACCTTCATAGCTACATCCTTTAGTGAGTCATTAACCTTAGTCAACCTCTTTCTCTTCAATGTATACATATCTCTCTCTCTCTCATCAGTGCCTTGATCTAACCCTTATTCAATTTGGTAATTTTAATGCCCAAGTCTGCAATAGAAATTGGATCAACTTATCCCATCTTTAAAATCATCATATGACCAAATTATTTTAATGTATCAATGATAAGACACTTTCTATGAGGGGGGTACAAGACCCACAGAATAAGTGACTTCTCAAGGTTATACCATGATCCTGCATAGAATTTTGTTACCCCTTCGGGTCCTAACTTTCTTTTGATATCATTATCATATAGAAAATTTTAAAATACCAACACTGAATTGATGCTCCATCCAAGAAATATCATTACACCAACCTCTTCCAAAAATGTCATTCCCCTTTCTTGGGTTATGTTTCTCATTTCATTATCTACATCTACTTTTAGAGTATCTAACAGCCAATTTTTATTAGGAGTGATATTTGTGAATGATTCACTCAACTTCTTCCCTTTATGCCTATAGAGGAAAGGCTTGAATTTAGCAGATTTAATAAACTAATCATTCAATACAAGATATTTTTGTGCTAATTTTCTAGAATCTCCATCCATAATCCTTGAGGTTTCACCAAGTTCCTATACACTTCTCTCAAGAGTTTGATACTCCTTAATTCTTGTCTTCAAAATCTACTCAAATTGTTGTTGAGATACATCATCATCAGAAGACTCCTCACTAGTAGAGGATAACATCTTAGTTTCTTGCAACTTCTTTCTCTGTTGTTCCATCTTTTGGTTATATTCATCAATAGCCTATTCTACTTTAGTTTCCTCAAGATTTATGAAGATATCATCATGGGGAAAATGAATGTGAGTATATCCACTCAAGATCTACTTCTTTCTATCCCAATCAATGTACCCTTTAGGATCAAATCCTATCTAGGGAGCAACTTGTTTCATATTATATGCTTTCAGTTTTTCCAAAGTCAAATCATAACCTTCTCTTTCTCTCACAATGAAATTTCCAAAGCATAGTGATCTAAGAACAAAATTTTGATTGCACTGTGCCCCTAGAAGCATAACACTCAAATAATCTAACTACCTCACAATCTCCAAAAATGAAATTCTATCAAGAATAGTTTTGGGCAACATGAAAGGTGTACCCTCAAAGCCATACACTCTGATCATAGTGCAGTCAAAAAAATAGTACCAATAACCCCAGTTGTGGTCCATAATCTTTCTATCACCCAACTCCTTTGGCCTTAGAAATATCTTGATATCATTGGATAGTGAATAGTCACAAGGCTAACTGTACACCCTACACAAGGTTTTGATGAAGTATTATTCAAAATAACAATAGTTGGAATTTGTAAACCTATTGTCTCATATTGAAGCTCACAATTGAATAGGTAATCATTGTCCATCCTTATCAAATTGATTTATTTTCAATTGTTCAAGCCACATTCTAATCTATTGGCCGTAGTACAAAATAAGATGCATCAATAATGAATAGTGCTTGAAATATGTCTTTGAGGGATTTTAATTAATAGTGATTAAATCCAAATGAATCTATCTAAAAATATATACAACATAGTTAAATGGTCTAGAATTGTGGCACTATATGTCTACTGCAATCACTAGAGTCTCAATTGTCATGAGATCTGGGGCCTCAATACATGTTTTATTGTCCAATAGTGTAGTAGGTATACTTCGAATATGGCTCAAATAAATCAGCATTGAATGTAGTACCATCTTCATCCTACATTGGGACTAAACTTCCTTCAACCTTGTTTCTGTGCAAAGGTAATCTCCATCCTTTATATGTGGTATCCATCCTCCAATATTTATTCCACAATTATTCCAACACAACTAGGTAATCACATTTATCATCCAAATCATATACTTCTAAGATTACAATTTTCAAAGCATATATGAATGGTTCACCCTATAAGTTGCAAATGGATTTTCATTTTGGATTATAATGCTTTGCTAGAAGCTTCATGAGATCAAAATTGACAAAAATATTTGGCACCACTAACTTCCCTAGGTTTAATCCCCATGGGTCACATATCGGTTCATGCTAAATCTCTGATTATAATGAAAAATAAATAATTCATAATCATGATTTTTTGTCCATATGTCTCTGATATCTTTATATTCTTCTTCAATTTTCTCTACATCTAGTCTCGATGATGCAGCCCTTTTAGATTTTGGGCCAAACCCTAAGAACTAGTCCAATAAGTCTTGGTGCAATTTCCTATGGTCTTCCTCACCCTATTCTTCATTAGTTTTCTACTTTTTTTTCTTTGTTTACTAGTTTCACCCTTTTCCCTCTTTCCCTTTGGTTCACTAGGGCTATCCATCTTATAGTATTTCTTATATAGGAGTTCAAAACCTAAATATAGAATCAACCCTATGAACAATCTTGTAATTTCAAAGAGGCTTGTATCTTACTTTAATTATGCCCCAATTGATAAATTCTCTGACTTTTTATGTCTTCTCAACTATGTTCACTCTGCAACCTCCTGTTTTGAACCAAATCATGATTATTACAATCAATTTGATCAAATTTTTTTCATATGGTACCAATTTGTGCACCATTAATGTCTACCTTTGTTCATCAATGCTAAGTCTTTTTTGAATTTTGAAATGTGAGGGTGACAAGACTTCTTTTGATCAATGAGATTTATGAAATCTCATGCTGATTTATAAGTTTCATTTGGCACCAATTAATTTTATCTGATGATTGTTAAGACTATTAGAATGTCTCTAAAATTTATAACACCTCTTGAAACCCATCGGGAAAAAATTTTACCGATCTATCTGATACTACAGAGCATTCTAGTATTTTACCTAAAGCTTTTAGATTTTTAGGGTGACTATCAAGATGTCTCTCTGATGTTATTTAGTCATTGGGAGCACATCGCCATCCTATTCCATATCAAAACACTCAAAAATGTAGGTAATTGTTTGCACCACTTTTATTTCACCAAGAGATATCCTCAGTTACATTGATATCAGCCTAACCCAGTTAAATTATTTATTGGACTTCAAATTCAATAAGTTAAGTGTGGGATCTACATAACTCAATCTAAGTATATCAGGGAGATCCTAAAGACATTCAATATGGAAGAATCAAAACCGGTTGGAAAACCGATGGCTACAGGTTGTAAATTGTCAAAGGAAGATGACAATAAGGAAGTAAATGAGACACTTTACCAATCTATGATTGGTAAACAAAAATATGTTGTCCACAGCCGACTAGATATTGCATATTCAGTTAGTATAGCTGCAAGGTTTTTTGCAAACCCAAAGGAGACACATATATCTACAATTAAAAGGATATTTAGATATCTGAAAGGGACTAAAGATTTCAGTCTGTTATACACAAAAGGAGGAGATTTTGATCTCAAGGTGTATAATGATGTTGATTGGGCTATAAATATTGATGACAGAAAAAGAACTAGTGGTGAAGCTTTCTTTTTAGGAGAAAGACTAGTGACATGGTTAAGTAAGAAACAAAGTTGTATTTCACAATCTAATGATGAAGCTGAGTATGTTGTTGCAGCTATGAATTGTTATAACATTATGTGGATCAAACAATTACTTCAAGGTATGCATGAAGAGATTACTGATCTAGTTACAATTTATTGTGATAATACCAATGCTATTAATATATCAAAGAATCTAGTGATGCATTCAAAAACAAAGCATATATCTATCAAGTATTACTACTTGAGAGAGAAAGTACAAGATAAGTATGTGGCATTGGAGTATGTGAATTCTAAAGAACAAATAGTTGATATATTTATAAAATCACTATCGAAGGATGCTTTTGAGTATCTCCAAGGTAAGTTAGGGTTTCTTCCCCTATCCAGTGTCCATTAAGGCATTATGCATGTTGCATCAATTCGAGTACTCAATAGAATATCTATTTTGTGAGTTGATGCTAGTGTTCACTATTTAGGTGAAGCCTAAAGTTGTGGAAAAAAAAATTTATGACTGCAATGAGAGATTTATACATTTGAGATATGATTTGAGTTTATTTGTCTTTGGCATTATTTCCAAAGAGGGAGAATACTATTGATTATTATTAAGAGGGAGATTAAGTCAAGTGATCAGAGAGGATGAATATTACAAAGGAAGATGAACAAAAAGAGGTCAGAAAAGAAATTGTTAAAGAGGAATAGTAAAGAAGACTACTACTGATAAAGGGAGAAAGACTACAAAGGAAGATCAAGTACAACAAAAGAAAAGCTAAAGCTCAGAGGGAGTAAAGGAATGACAGTGAAGTGTTACCATCATCAATTGAACACTGAAGATTGTTAGTGTTGCCATCAATGCAAAAGAGGGAGATTGTTACCATAACTAATAGTAATGTTGAAGATTGATTATCTAATGGTGATGATAGTAAAGGCCGACCAAGATAAGAGGAATACATGATAGTAGAAAGGTTAGATCAGTTATTGTTTTTTCATTAATGTCAAGCAATTGATTTATGGTTTATATTATGTTGCCATAGCATTCAGTAATGATATAAGTTAAATGAGTTAGGAAGATGAAGAAATCAGACGCTGTGAAGTTGAAGAACTTAAATAGGAAACTGATACAAATCAAACAATGATCAGATTATGTTGATATAATTTTTTTCTACCTAACATATGATTATGTTAAGTCGGTAAAGCATGGTGATGAAGATTTGTCAAGCCGGTAAGAAAAAGAGTTTTTGGCTACTGAGTAGGAAATGTTAATCGGTAAAGGTAAAAGGTAAAAAGGAAGTAACTCGGTGAAGGAAAAGGAACCAAAGGCACCGAACAAAAAAGAAAGGTTTAGGCACCGAGAAAAGTTAACCAAAATACAAATGGAGGACACCGAGCAAGGAACTGATATTAAATAGGGATTAAATCGATATTTAATGATTAGCTATGATGAGTTGGATGATCATGATGATAAGGAAAGTTAGTTACAGAGATCTATGGACTAGAAAATTCAAGGTGAAGATCTATGACTTAGATCTAAATGGTTAAAGAAGAAGGAACAAGTTTCAAGAAAAGTTCAAGTTCCTAGTTGAAAATAAAATGTGTTACCAAGATCTAGATTCAAGGTATAATGAATTGGATGGTTAAGATTGATCAAAGAAAAATGCAATAGAGGAGATTAAGAGGCAAGAACTATCTATATAAAGGATGGATTTGTATGAACAAATGGCTGGCAAATTGAAGAGTTGAAGAGTCACCAAATGATCAAAATAGTTCCCTTACCACGTATAGGTGTTGAACCTTTGTAATGAAATGAGATTTATCCTCCATCATAATTATCAATAATTACAAATATATTTCTATCACTAATCATATGATTTTGGCAGCTAAAATTAATGATCCAATATCTGTGTTCTTCTATTTCATGTAAAGCGATAATTTATGCTTCAAATCTAACATTGTCTTCATCCTTTATGGCCAAAAATAATCCATTTGAATCATTACCTTACCCATACTCTAATGAATGAGATTTCATTGTGTAATAATGGTTAATTTCCTTATCTTTGTCATATGATTTATTATTCCTGCTATATTTTCTATGAATTTCTTTCTTTTCATCAACATCATGTTTCTTTGTATCCTCTCTAAAAGGAAATTTAGTAGCATAGTGTCCTATTATTCCATAATTAAAACATTTAAAAGGAAACTTTACTTTTATATTTTTCATATCATTTCTTCAATTTTGTATTAAATACAGCATCTTCATCTGATTAAGAATCATCTTTAGTATTTTGAGCAGCTTTGAAAGAATCCTCTTTTTCCTCATGTTGGTGATCCTCAAGATTTGATTGCTCAAACATAGTGACTACACCATATAGCTCATCCAAAGTATACTTCTTCATATATTGAATTTTTTGTAAGCTAATCAACAAGGTTTTGTGGGTTTTATCCCTTTTCCTCATTACTTTTAGTACCATCTCATTGTCTTGATGAATTCTACTATAGCCTCTAATGGAGTTGAAAACTTCTTTTACCAAATGTAGATAACCTTCAATATTCTCATCTTCTGAGCTTCTGATTTTGTAGCTTAATCTATTTGATTTTTTTGTTTCCTTCATGAATACTAGCAAGCTTATCCTAAACATAAAATGAAGATTTGCAACCCATGACTTTCAATTATTATGAATCACCCAAACTATTGATAACTGCATTTATTGCATTTTTATTGTTTGCATGTGCCTTGATCTCTTCTTGAGTAGTAAGAGTGCTTGATTATGAAGGAACATATCATTTTCTAATAACATCAAGAACACCAGATGTCAAAGATTCAAAATGAGACTCTATTCTCTCCTTCTAAAAGGTATAGTTTATTCCATAAAACCTAGGTATTTTGGTATTTTTTTCACCATCCATTTTGGATCTACCTCAAGTGGTTAAGCTTCTCCAGAGGAACTTTTCTATTATACCAATTGTTGAACACTACTAGGTGTTGATAGGGGGTTAATTAGCACAATTAAAGCGACAATTATATCATTGATTACTTCTTAACATAATTAACCATTAGTAGAAAATAAAACAATGATACCACACACATATGAACACTAAATTTACAAGGAAAACCCAAGATGGGAAAAATTATAGTGAGAAATGTAGTCACTATATGCAAATCTCTAATTACAATGTTTTAGGCCAAAAGCTAAGGAACTCTCCATCCTTACCAATTTAGGCATACTATCAAGGATTTCATTGATCCTCAATAAAATAGTAATATAGATTTCCAAATAAAATACATTGTTCCAACAATAAATAAAAACTAAATCTCTTGATTTATAGTAGTAACATTCTTATTAGATTCAGTAATAGCACCTTAGTTCTACCTTGTTCACATAATATCACCTTCACACTTAATTCATACAATCTTCATAATACCATCACATACATTCTTACTCATCTCATCCTTTCCGCCAAAATATATAGATATTATCCATTAGAAACATCAACAATGTCAGTCATAAAAATATAAGAATTGTATACATAAAGTTGGCCACCTTGAATAAAATCAATTAATGGGGTTCACTCAAAGAGATAAATGGGACCTAAACCCATAATAAAAGTTCTTAAAATAATATAATCTATCCATACATATTGCAACTTCCTCCAAAGATAGTCCCAAAGGTAACATGTAATCTAATGTATTAAAAATGGGTTATCAGTCATCCCAAAACACTCTTTGAATCATATAGTGTGATCTAAATCATAATACACCATGGTGAAATCATCTTGAGTCTCTTAGTAATTCCCTTAACCTAAATTTAGACCCATAATACACAAATAAAGTCACCACAAATAGCTGAGTCAGCCAAAAGCCAACAAAGACAACAAAATAACACATGTGATAATAAATCTCCACTTGCATAAAAAACCATCATAAGATATCTTAAATAAAATACCGCACAAACCATCTATACATGTCCACCAAATTTCATACCCTAAAATCCCATTATGAAGTAATGGAAGCTATTCCTTAAGCCTATCCAAACCATCCTAATAGCCAGCCTCATTGTTATCCAAACAACGCCACCCATATCTATCAAATAATCAATTGGGAACCTGTACACTTGATAGTGTAATATTTATAGTAGCAAGTAATTAAGTCTAGATCCTCAAGTAGTCATTATCTCAAAGAATTCTCCCGTAAGATCTTTTAAATAATATTTCTTGCATGTTCTTTCCTATCATACTTCTACCTTCTAGATAAGTCACAAACTTCTTAACTCATTATTCAAATCTTCTTCATTAGTCAATGTCATAGCCTCCACAAAATATGCAGCAAATTAGCTCTGCTCCCCAGTGAATTACCTTTGATTATAACAGTGATTTCCTTCAAATTTTGGGCTACAAAATATCTTTAGCTTGACAATGAATTGCATCCATAATTAGGCAGTGACTTCTACCCAGAGTTAGTAGCGAACTATCCCTCTATATCACGGCATAATGATGCAGTTCAAGCCCATCTAAAGTCCAGAATTGTGATAAATTAATTTTAGAATTGTAGTTACATCAAAATTTAGGAAATTTTAATAGAGCAGGTTTGTAGGAGGTGAAACACAAGACACAGACAAATTTAAAATGTAATTAATACAATTTTGGGCAAAATCTAATCGAGTTGGTTGTGAAAGAAAAATCAATTTGAAGCCAGTGAATTTGTGCATACCTTACAGACCGAAATTAGCAAATTTATGCAAACCCTAATTTAAAGTCTTTGGAAATCCAATCTGGTATGAAGATTCAAGATGATCAAATTTGAATTCTGAGCAATTTACCTCTACAACCATTTAGCAGCGATCAACCTCCAATTAATAGTGGAACTCCCATCCAAAGAGTGGCAAATTGCATTGACTTGGCAAAAATTGTGGTTGCAAACTATTTCAAGGCATTAAAGTAATACAAAAGGTTGATAATTCAAATTTAAAAGGTTGAAGAAGGTGTTTCACTCTGCAAAAACTATTTTTGTCAAGGATTTCCATACCCTAGCACTCTGGGAATGCCAGAAAGAGTAGTGAATTATCATTAATTAGTAGCAGATCATCTTTGTAGCAAGCAGTAAATTTAAGTTTTCATAGAAGATTTAACAAGCATGACATCAGTAAAAATTAGAAACAAGCAAATTTCTCCAGTAGACAAGCAATTTGGAGCCCCCAATCCAGGAAAGCAACAATCTACACTCTTCCAACTTCAATGGCACATGTACATCTAATCTATCTTTTGTGACACTTTCCTCCATGCAACATTGGAAGAAAATTGAAATTCACATTGAGATCTGCAACAATCTTTGGCATGTATTTTGAAGCCCAGCTCCAGTCACTTTCAAGCTTTAGCAAACGGGTGACTTAAATCTCAACACTTCTCCTCTATAACAAATGCTTTTCTTGACAAAAAAAATTATTTCTAGATTTGGTTAATAATTATTTTAAATTATTATCTACAAAAATTATAAGTTGTGAATTTATAGTTACTAATTAATTAAAGAAGTGCATATATATTTAGGATAAAAATTAGTTGAAATTACAAAAGCAATAATTCATTAGCAAAAATGAATCCTACAAACTCTGTATTTTTCCCGATCTATGTGAACCAAGCAGCTAGGGAAAAAATTGACATATAATGTTTTATCTTTTGGCGCACTAAATATGCCCTCCCCTTTTACTACAAATTGATTCCAAACTTGGTTCCCTGTAATATTTCTTAACTAACAAAGAATGAATCTGACAATGAGGGTTGGATTAATATAAAATCTAAACGATCCAAATGACAAGAAGCAACATTTAATCCCCCAAAAACTTGAATTCCTTCCCACCCGTATCCTCAAAACTTGCATAGGTTAAAACCGCCCTCTACAAGAAGACTGAGATCAACTCTGTCCAAACATCGCTTTGATTCTAATCCTTTCATTCAGCCGAGAGATCTAGTTCTGAGATCGCCCTTTACTAAACTCAAAATAGATCCCATAGCTGAACCAGATAGGAAGGGAGCCCCAGCAAGCCAATGTGAAGCAATTGTCCCTAATCTAATGGCTAATAACAAGGAGGAAATTCTCACTCTAGATCTTCAAGGTTATGAAGTGGAATATACCCAATGAAAATGCCAAAAGTACAGACTCTATCCTAGATGGATGGGAACAAGTACAGAGGTAGAATATATTGTGAGATGATTGAAAGAATCTTATGGTAAGAAATTAGAAGTAACTATGTTGGAAAATGATTTTCTTTATATTGATTACTGCAGCTCTAGTTTGAAAAATAATTTTTATTTAAAAATGCCCTAGTTTTCAAAGGAAAATATTTTAAAGTCCTTGACTGGAAGCCTCTCTTTAAATCAAAAAACCCAGGCTCCTTAATAGATCGTGATATTAGTTTGCCTAATCTTCCTATTGAACTACTAACAAAAGATACTCTTAAACTGATAGGTTAAAATTTAGGGAAATATGTAGGTTTTGTAGAAACTAAATTGAGGTTCTCCAGTATGATTATCATAGTCAGTATGAATGCCAACATCCATAAACCTAAACCTTTAAAGATCTACATTAAGGTAAGGTCACTCATGATAGAACCAAGATTTTCAAAAGGATATTTCATAGAGGACCCAGTCTTAGCTTCTCTAGTCCTGAATTGAAGCCCTTCTTTTCCTTATCCTCCTTGGGATACAAAAATTATCTTAATAAGGAAAAGGGAAGCTTTGACATTTTGGAATCCCCTATAGGGGATGATTTGGAAGAGGGAGAAATAACATAATTTGTTCCCGCACTCCCCTCGGTTATAGTGGGAACTGTTATCTTTGTAGATCAAGGTGGGGAGGCTACATGATTCATCACGAATGGCCCCCTTTTAGCCTAACCAAAATTAGAGATAGTTGTTGACAAAACAAGGGGTGAAGAAAGTTCTAAGCAAGATCTTAGAAAAAAAGTGGGGTAGAAACCACAGTAGTAGGGGGTAGGGACTCCAAAAGGGAGAAGCCTCAGAAAGACATAGAAAAAATACTTAATGAGGAAGAAACGGGCTTAAGAATTGAAACAAGTCAGAAGAGAGGGGAAAAGGATTATGGAGGAGGGGATCACCTGGATAATGACATAGATATCCATGAGGAAACATTATGTCCATCAAGCCCTTCAAATGAGGAACCTGGTAGCCAAGCTAGAATAGAGGAAGAGGTTAGGATCATTTTTTAGCATTTATGCAAGTTTGTAATTAATAAACTCATGAATGAATTTATGGATGAAATTTGTGATGAGGAAGAACTACTAAGACAAAATGAATTGTTGATCAAGTAAATTCTGGAAGGTGATGATTCAATGGAGAAAGAGGAAGTGGGACAACTGCTAGCAAAACTAGAAGAATGAGAACTAGACAATCAGGAATAGTTGGGGATAGCCATGACTCAGCCAAGTAAGAATAACCCTAATTGTGCAAAAACAATAAAAAGAGGGGAATAAAATCCCTACAAGAACTAAGAATGAGGGATGGATGTGCTCATGGTAAATCCAAATTAACTCATATCTCTAATGCAGGGAAGGATAAGATCCTTCCCAAGTCACCATGAATGTCCTAACTTGGAATGTTAGGGGTTTAAACGCCCCTAACAAGTAGCAGGTCTTAAAATTATACATATCAAAAACAAAAGCAAAACGCATTTTATTACAAGAAAAAAAGCTAGATAGGAATGATCTAGAAGGTTTAAAAAAGAAGATAGGATTTAGGGAGATATGGGGATCTCCAACTAGGGGGGCCTCACGAGCTTTGGCTTTCATATGAGACCCGAGGCTTTTGACTATAACATCTTTAGAAGATCATGGAAATTGGAGTTGTAACTTAGTAAGAAGATCCCAAATGGAGTTGAACTTCCGGATTTTTAATGTGTATGGCCCTCTTCAAAATATGGAGAAAATCAGAGTTTGGAAAGAGATTGAAGAAAAATTAATTATTCATAAAGGAGAGATTTCAATCATATGAGGGGAATTTAATACTATAAATAAGGCATCAAAAAATGGGGTGGAACTCAGAAACTCCCTAAAGCAGTAGAATATTTTAACGAATGGATTAATAGAAATGGACAAATATATATCGCCACTTCCAGAGATAGCTACACTTGAAATAATAGAAGAAAATGATTCAAATTTATTGTGGAGAAACTAGGTAGATTTCTTTTTAATGGGGATATGGAAGAACTACCATTTACTCTATAATCAGAAGTGAAACCCATCTCAAGTTCGTATCATTACCTAGTTGAATTATGCATCATAAAGGGTAAAAAGCCAGACAATTATCCTTTCAAATTTGAACAAATGTGGTTAAAGGATGAGGGATTTGTAAAGATGGTAGAAAAATGGTAGAATGTAATTGTGTTATCTAGGTCTAAACTTTACCAAGTGGTTAACAACCTAAAAATTATTAAGCAAAGGCTTAAGGTATGGAATTTTGAACACTTTGGGAATATCTTTGAAAATAAGGAAGAATTGGAAGTAGATTTGGAGAATCTAAAAAAGGAGGTTATATAGAAAGGGATGAATTTAGCCTTATATGAAAGAGAGCAATGCCTAATGAAGGATTATGAAGACATCTTAACCAAAGAGGAACTAGTTTGGAGACAAAAATCAAGAGAAACATGGCTTGAAGCAGGGGATAGAAACACAAAATTCTTTCAAAACAGCACAAACAACTTAGAATAGCTAATAGAATCACTTTCATTCAAAATACGGATGGGAAAAAAATGCAGGACTCAGATGATATTCCAAAAGAGGCAATAAATTACTTTGAATAAATCTTCAATAATAATGGTAACCAGAACCTAGGGGCATAAGAAAGCATCATTAAGAATATCCCAAAGCTTATATCCAAAGAACAAAATAAAACATTGTTGGGAAAATTTACCTTTGAGGAAGTAAGTATGGCCTTTAAGAAAATGAATCAAAATAAATCTCTAGGGTCAGATGGGTTTCCGGCATGTTTTTTTTCAAAAATGTTGGGACGTCATAGGGATGGAGGTAACTGAGGCTTTAGGAGGAGTACAAAATTTAGGAAAACTCCTTAGGGAGGTGAATAATATCTTTATCATCCTTATCTCGAAAAAGGAGAAATCAAAAACCTTTAATGATTATCGTCCTAAAGCTCTTTACAATACTATCTATAAATTATTTACTAAGACTATGGAAATGAGATTCCAAAAACTTCTCCCAAACCTTATTAGCAGTGAAAAAATAGGGTTTGTACAGGGTAGATCTATCTTTGATGGAGTAATTATCGCCCAAGAGGCCATTCATACCATTCAAAACAACAAAGAGCCTAGTATGTTAATTAAGCTAGATATTAAAAAGGCATATGACAGAGTGGATTGTGCCTTTTTAAGGAAATGCCTCGAAGCCTTTGGGTTCACAAAATAATGGTTAAATATGATCTTTGAATGCATATCCTCCCCTAAGTTGTCCATACTGGTAAATGGATCTCCCAAAGGATTTTTTGGAATAAGCAGGGAACTTAGACAGGGGGATCTGATATCCCCTTTTCTTTTCATCTTAATGGTAGAAGCATTAGGAAGATCAATAAACAATGTCAGGTATGAGAAGACTATTAAAGGAATAAGGATCACTAGTGACCTGGATCTGACAACCCACCAACAATTTTTTGATGACACTATGTTTTATGGACAAAGTACCATAGATGAGGCAAAAGAATATAAAAAATATTAAGTCAATATACCAGTGCATCAGGTCAAGAGATTAACCCCAAGAAGTTAGAAATATTCTTCTTTAATACCCATCCTAATCTGGAGTAGCAGATTTGCCAAATTATGAATTTCAATAGAGGAAGTTTACCTTGTAAATACTAGGGTCTCCCTTTAGAAAAAGGGGCACGTTCAAAAAAATTATGGGATCAAATAACATAAAATATCAAAAGAAAAATGGATTCCTGGAAAGGAAAATGGCTCTCTTCTGTGGGTAGAGAAATGATGATGCAATCTGTCCTTTCATCACAACCTATTTATCAATTATCTTGAATTGATCTCCCTGGAAAAAATAGGGAAGAAATTAATAGACTTTGTAGGACTTTCTTTTGGCAGGGAACAGGGGAAAAGAAAAAAAATTCCCTTTTAGCTTGGGACAAGGTATGCAAGCCAAAAGATGAGGGAGGTGTAGGGATTAGGGACATCAAAATCCAAGGTAAATATTTAGGAGCTAAACTAGTATTGAGAATGTATAGGAATCCACACCTCAAGTGGGAAAAGATCCTAATGAAGAAATATCTGAGAAATACTAATCTAATCAACATATTCAGGGAGAAATCATTGCCTAGAGAATCAAGAATTTGGAACTTCATGATGGAGTGTAAATCCTCCATCTAGGATAGACTAACAGGGAACCTAGGGATGGGGTAAGAAGCTCTCTTCTAGGAAGACTCTTGGGGAGGATATGGTACTTTAGAAAAGGATGGTAAACTAGCCCAATTAAGGTTGACACTTCAAGCTAGATGAGGAAAAGATTTATAGATTATGTGACCTTTGAGGATGGAGGAAAAGGTTGGAAATGGAAGGATTTTAAGGACATGAACCTCCCACCTAAGGAAGCAGGAGATCGCATAAGAACTTTATCAAATAGGAAAGTAACTTTCAATTTTCACAAGGAAAATTTGATGTGGGATGGAAGTAAGAGCGGGGAATACAACTTGAAGGAGGGGTATAAATTCCTTAGGTCTCTCCAGATGAGCACAAAGGACTCTCTCCATAAAACATTATGTTGGAATAAAGCTTTTTTGTCTAAGGTAAGATTTTTTACTTGGTTATTTTTAAATAGGAAGGTCCTTAACTCAGAAAGATTTAAGAAAATGGGATTCCAAGGCCCAAGTAGATGTCCTTTATGTGAAAATGAGGAAGAATCCATTGACCACCTTTTTTTGCATTCTCAATATTCGAGTCAATGCTAGAAATGGATTTGTCCACAATTGAGGTGGGTATCAGCATTTCCAAGAACTCTAACGGATATGCTACATGCTTGTCACCTCCTTCAAAAGGATAGTATTTATAGCTCTTTATGGATATCTACACCTTCTATAGTCCTATGGGAACTATGGAAGGAACACAACCGAAGAATTTTTCAGGATAAGAAGATGAATGTAGAACAACTTCTAATTAAGATTGAGACTTATTTCATTGAACTTACCAATAGTCAAGTTTTGAATAAACAAAAGAAGGAGGCTATAATGTCTCATTAGGATGACAAAATGAGAGGCAAGTGGATAGGTCTAAAATTACCCCCCTTTAAAGGAACATGAGGGGAAACTTCAAAAAGAAAATGAGAGAAGTTCCAATGGCAACCACCCAAGGAGGGTTTGTTTAAATTCAATTTTGATGGAGCTTCAAGAGGGAATCCGGTCAGAGTAGGCATTGGTTGTAGTATCCATAACTTAAAAGGCATGGAGATAACAAAGTTAGCTAGATATATAGGAATAGAAACTAATAATTGGGCAAACTTAACGGCTTTAGTTAAAGGACTAGAACTGTGTAAAACTCTTGGCTGCAAGAATGTAGAGATTAAAGGATATTCTACAATTATATTAAATACTATAAGGAAAGGATCCCTCATTAATTGGAGACTGGAATCAATTTTATCTAGAGCCCTCTCACTATGCCATACCTTTGACAAGATCACAATCAATCATATATATCGGGAGGGCAATCAAAGAGCAGATGAATTGGCTAATATAGGTATAGAAGAAGGTCAAACATAAGAAGTCATAATTTTAATATAGGAACTACATCAGAATTGGGAATGGTTTAGATTTTTTAGAATTATCATCGTTTACATCTCATTATTCTAGGGAAGATTTAGGGGGCTTTATTTTTCTTTTACCCACTACCTACATCTCTCATCCTAAGAAAATAAGATTAGATAGATAGATTCATTGTGGAAGATGATGTTGGAGCTAGGGAAAATGAGTTTGAGGTGAATATTGGACGTTATGGAATCTTCTAGTTTGCACTCGATGGATAATTAGAATGATGGGGAGCCTCTTTTATGCCAGTAAGGTAACATAGGTTTATTACTGTTGTATTTTTATGTAACTAAGCTAGAAAACACTGTTTGGTGTAACAAACTAATAATTCCATTTCTTAGGATATATTTTCTCAGCAGAGGAATGACAACTTCGCTCTATTAGATGTATTTTCTGATGATTTAGATGTATATTTTATTTTTATTTAATAAAAAACTTTTATCTCTTTACATTTCATCTCTATGCCCTTTCTGTATTCATGGTTTTATGACTATTCGGAGCTTTATCCTTAACATAAGTGCATGATGTAGTGCACAGACTATATACAGATCATGATTAGAGGCAGAAGAAGTAGGGAAGGATGAGGAATGACCTAGAAGGAAGGTGGAAAAATGTTACTTGGGACTAAAAGCTAATTATCCAGATGTATCTATATACTTTATGATGTATCAAGGCTTAGGCCGTTTATCTATCAATATATATATATATATATATATATATATAAAATAAAAATAATAAAAATTTCATAGCCTCCACAACTTCAAATCTTGATCTCAGTATCTTCTTCAAATCTTCTTCCTCAATCAATGTCACAATTTCAACAACCTTCTTCATAATCTCACTAACCTTCCATCTTTTTAATAATATTTCATCCTTAGAAAGATGGCATTAATGTCGTGCTAGAGGCTAACACCAATAACAATACAAATCATAATGCTAACATATTTCTCAACTACTAGATAAGTGACATCCTTGCACTCATCTTCTAAGGAAGTATATAGTCTTTCAATGGGATATTCCTTGCCAGCAAGGTGTGGACAAGATTAAGGAGTACATATCTCACCCACTTGTCTTGGTATTGTTGGTGCTCTAAAAAATCCAAATAGTTTGAGCCCATAATCAGAGAATTTTCCTAGGGCAAAGTTCTATGTTTCAAAGAACAGTTTAAAAGACCTAAGTTTCAAGTGCATGTAAAGATGGGTATGTTGAATTTCATGGCATAATGCTTGGGACATGTGTTCCTCACATCTCATTTGGCATATACAGTTAGTCACAACTTCCAAAATTCAAATCCGATAAGTTTCAGAGATACCCATTTGAAGGGCTTTCTGCAAATCTGCATTTTACATCTTGTTCAGTTTTTACTAAATGGCCTACTTTGGAGACTTTCATTTGATGCCTGATTGATGGTCGTGATGAATGAAATGTTTCGTCATGTTGTATACATGATGAATGAAATGTTTCACCAATTTTCAGCCCTCCATGTGCTTGTTTGACATGTTTACCGGAGCCATTCTGTTTGCAATTTCTTAGTTTCTTCAGGAGTGCACAGTTCAGTTTTCTGAGTGGCTCACTTTGGGGTCTTGCAATTTGCACCTGGTTCGATGTCAAACATAATTGATGGTTGTTTCATAATGTAGACATGAGAATCTTTCCCCTTGATAAGTTTTAGACTATGACAAATTTGTTTGACCCATTTGCTCATTCAGTTCCGGATGCAACTTCTACAGTTTCACTATGTTTTGGTTCAGGATGTTCCAAGTGGCCTATTTTGAAGATTAATTATTGATAATCGGTTGATCATTTTGGGAATCTGATTAAATCATTTTTTTATACATATATGAAAGATCATCTATCCATGGTTTCAGGCCGTGAAGTTTCCATTTGATTGGTTTGCAGGATCAGACAAAGAGGTGTTCAAAAGATGTAAAAAGTGCGGATAGGAAAACTCTGCAAAGTAGCCTTTTTTTGAAATTCATAGCCTTTTTCCAGATGATCATTTCTAATTAAGGGTTGCTTTGTTTCGATCCTTGCATATGAAATTTCTTCCATATTTAGTGGCTCGCCCTCAGCTCATCGTTTGATATTTTTCATCTATCTCTTTCCGGGGCAGTCGGCAGTGATTTTCAGTCTGTGTTTGTTAGCAATTTTGAACGAGTGATTTCAAGTTTTAAAATCTCTTAACTCGTTCATCTTTAGACGAAGCCATCTAACAAGGTTGTTCTCTATGGTACAAAATTTGTACTCACCAACTTTCAGCTTCCAGTGTTTAGTTTTGCTCAATGTTTTTAAAAGGCGACTAGAGGCATTTTATTCAAACTTGTCGACTAGTGAAGTATTAAAATTTGAAGTTTTTAAAAGTTTATGGTTATCCGGATTGGATCCGGTTGCGCGCGCCAGTTGTTCTGTATTGTTTTCAAGGCCAGTTGTTTGAGTTCGAAAAAAATTTAGGCCGGACCCGCTTGGGGTCCAGCCTACCTCATTATTTTAAAGTAAAACTTTGCCGACTTCATTACATTAAGTTGCTAGCAATTGGTGAGTTTTAAGAAGCCAGGAAAGCCTGCAAATATAAAACCAAAAGAAGAATCCAGTGGGGTGATGATTTGGAGTGAGGTGGCATTAGGGGAAGTGTATGAGTTAAAAGAAGTTCGCTGCATTTAGATTGATGGATTTTGTTAAATGGTTTTAGAATCCTTTTCATGTCCAACTTTCTGATGAAGGCTTTTCTCAGCATGAAGAAAGAACAATATTGATCGCCAAACCATGTCATGTTGTAGAGTTTCATGCTAGTCCAGAATCCTTTTTAAGATAAGGATGTGCAAATAGGAGCGAGGCAATGACCAAAGGGATTCCATACCAGGGAAAATATTTCAGACACAACCCTCTCACAATTTCAAATTTGTTGATGGAGAACAGAAGGCAACAAATACACAATATGAAAGTTTTGCGGCAATCAATAGTGATGAAAAGAAAAAAATTATTAAGAGGAAGGGAGACTTGAATTTTGAGAGGGACTCGACGCATTCTTCTCTTGTTTCTAAGCACACCAGAAGTTAGTGAATGGCTGCCGACATAAATAAATGTTTCCAAATGCATACTTAGGAACTACACACATTGGAAGGATCATTTTGTTTTTTATGTGTGCGTATTGTTTCAAGAAGTCTGTACACACTCCTTTCTCCTCTTGCTAAACACATTAAAACCTTTGAGATGTTGCTTAGAGAAGGAAGTCTCACACAGTCTTCTCCTTGTTGTTGTGTGAGCCCTAGCGTATACGCACTTTCTTTTGGGAGAATGCAGCCTCCTTTGAGGATGTTGCGTGCAGCACTGATGAAGCCCATGCAATGGAGTAAAGAATTGTTGCACATGTATTACAAGGGTGTGTGTACGTTCTATCCATAGAGGTGCACATTAGTTTGTGAAGGGTTGCACACACAAGATTATGGAGGATGTGTGCCAGAGCAATGGTGTGACATACTTGGGAGTGTTGTGCTGTCTGAAGTAGAGGGTGTGTGTGTGAAAATTGTACCTGATCTGTAGACACAACACTCAGTAAAACATTAGAGGTTAGCTAAAACCAAAATCGTGCAAAATTGAAAGCTAAACTAACCAAGCGATTTACTGCCTTCTAGTAGGTGCGAGATTAATGTTCTCAGATTGTAATCGAGATCAGTGACCTAGACGACACCTAAATGAAGGATGTGAATGCAAAAGATGGATATGAAATTGAATGCAATTAATCTATATTTTTGATATTTTCTATGCAATAAGAATGAATGAAAAACTGATATGAAATTTATCTATATGAAAACTGATATGCTATGCTAATCTAACAATGATATGAAATATGAATGCAAAAATAAGATTGATCTCACAAAGATGTCGATTCGCAAGAGCTTTGATTCTTCAATTCCAATTCTCCAGCGTGATTGTGCAAAATATGAGATGATTTGTGAAGAGTTGAGCCTTTAATTTATAGAAATCCAGGGCTTTGGAGGTGCATGGATAAAAGCCATAAATCACTCAAATTAACTCATCTTGATTTTTGAGTTATCTGATCATGAAAGATAGTTAATTCTCAAAATCATGCAAAAACATGCAAAAATAGCTTTTTAACTCAAATTAGAGTTTAGATCAGCTTTTTTGAACTCCAAAAGGATGTTGAGTTCTAAAAAGTTAATAACTTGCATTGATTTTTTAATTTGGAGTTTAACTATTTTTTTTAATATGCATAATAATTAAGAATTAAATAAATAAATAAAGTGATTTATCCTCAACTCAACTAATTTTTGAAAATAATTAATTAATTTATGGGTTAATTAACTATTTATTCAAACTTTTATTAAAAATTATATTATTAAATAATGACAACATGCTTTAATTAATTAAATAAGAATTTAATCAATTAAAGATAGGAATTTTGATTTATTGTCAAAATTAAATAATACAATTAATAATAGATAGAATTAAATTTAATTAAACAATTAAGTGGCAAGATATTAAATCTAATTAATTAAATATGAAAATATTCAATTAATCAAACTTAGGATAAATGTGATTTATTGCCAAATAATCATTAAATTAAAGATAATTAAGATAATTAGGAATATTGCTAGGAATATTCCCCGATGCAAAATTTAAGATAATCAATTATGATTCGATGATGTTTAGATGTGCCTTAGGTTGGGACTTTGATGTCGATTTTGTTTGATTTGAAGATGTAGGAGATTAATGAACTTATAGCCCATTTTTGGGGTATTACATTTTGCCCCTCTTTGAATTACTGTGTGAAGCACGGTGGTTCAAAGATAGTTTGTGTTTGATAAAGATATGAAACTAATTCAAAAGATAAACCGATCTCAAGATAGAAACTGATTGAAAGATATTGAGATAGGAGTTGATTGATATTGAATTTGATATGAAGATAATAGGTCCTGAATGACCAAGGATAATGTTCACTATAACAGAAAATGAACCTATGATTGCGAAAAAGTGTCCAAAACACCTGATTCCAAACCTTAGGATTGATAAGAAGTGAGTGACCCGTTCTAGACTTGATTGTCTTAGCAGAACTAGCAGGTATCACATTTGAATCCTTTAGTTTCCGAAGAACCAAGGAAAGAACACTATGATCCGATAGTTGCAAAAATTGATACAGTTTACAAGATTAGGAGAATACCAGATTGATATGGATCGATGAATCTGATATGCCCCAAGTGATGATAGATTTGCCCCGAGCAATGAGGACTTTTGATGAATCAGCGACTAGACGTGATTGTTGTCTTGATCACTGATGAAAGATATTGATAGATTTGATCGATAAAATTTGATTTACAGACTTTGAATGATGTGCAATACCATGCCCCCTTCGGGATTAAAATTGAAATCTGACAAGAAAAAGTCAGCGTTGATAGTTTAGAAGCATGTTAATTGATTTGAGAAGTGGTTATATACGTCCGAGAACGCATTCTGCATCGTTTGGAAGGTCCTGGAGACCAAATTTGACTAGGTTTGACCATGAGTTGACCATGGTTGACCAAGTTGAAATTTTGATAGTTTGATGAAAGATAATTAGTTGAGTTGAATACTAGATTTCTGTGATGATCGAAGGTCGATTATGCAAGTAGTGAATAAGATAAATGATCTCAGATTTCAATTTTGATCCCGAAAAGGATTCTACTTGCTATTTCATTGGAGGAACCTTCGTGTGAGATTTAGCTCTTGTTAGATTTGAAGAGACAAGTGGAGAATCATTTAAGCTTTGAAGTTCGTTTAGTCATTGTGAGATCATGCAAACATGCAAAATGCAAAGAGACATGCAAAATGAAATGCAACCTAAGACCTAGGACCTACGCACTGATCATATGTCGATTTGTTATCATCATTGAACTTTTTGGTAACCAGATAAATCAATACAATGCCCACTAGCTATGAACCATAGACATATGAATATCGATTTGTATGCGCAAGAATCAATACAACACCCACTGGCTAGGCAACCATGGACATATGAATATTGATTTTGTTTTTGGAATGTCGGATTAGATATAAGCACCAAGGCACAAACGCCAAGATGACCTGAATATCATGTCCATTTTGATATAGCAATTTGTATAAGCATCAAAACATAAATGTCGTGATGACCTGAGTACGCCTTGCATTTAACATACACATCAAACAATCAAAAGATCATTCTAAATCCAATGTGAATTACCTGTAGTGACCCTTTATCATTCACATCCTTAGGCAAGATCGTCTCACAGTAGGAGAAAGAACTCACTCAAAAAAAAGACAACAGTTAGATCAAACTTCTTTGAATTTTCTGGGTATCAATGGTCGAGGTACGCATGGCCATCCAATTCAAGATAGAGGCTCTTATAGTCGGACACCATTTCAATCTAGAATTTTCAAAGTTGTTAGATTTTCACATACAAGCAGAAGACAAAGAAAAGATTATGCCCCCAGTCATCACTCTCTAAATCCTATAAAGGACATCATCGAGGAGCTCGAAGGGACACAATATGCAAAAATCTCAATGCGAATCAGTAAGCATACAAGGAGATAAAAGCATGAAGCATAGATTGTTTTCAGTTTGAGTTTAATTGCGTTGTTATAGATGCAAAATCCTTTCTGGAGACAAGACTGACTGACTGACTCACATGAAGCTTCAAAGGACTCTGACTAGATATGATCCATCTAAGATACATGGGAGACCATAAGATATGACATTGATTGCCCCCAAGTGTTAAACATTGATAGGATACAGACGCTTGAGCCGATTGGTGTACAGACCGACTTATTGAAAACTAGAAATGCAGAAACAAACCGGGAGATATGTACAAACTAAAGCAGACTGAAAGCTGGGAAAGACCAAGATTGCACTGATAGATGGAGCATTTTGGAACAAGTGGTGCCTGTTTGCCAAGTTTTCACCATCTTGGTAGAGATTCTATTTTTGCTACCAAGGCGCCTGTTTCCAAGTTTTCACCAAGGCACTTTTTCTTTTTTTTTTGTATTTTTCATTTTTTTCAATTTTTTTTGAATTTTTGATATTTTTTTTTTTTGAATTTTTGATATTTTTTTATTTTTTTGTGAATCATCAAGGCACCTATTGCTAGGTTTTCACCAAGATGTTCATTTTTTCAGGGCTTTTTCCAATTTTTAAGATTTTTTCAGGACATTTACCAAGCACTGAATGCCTTAGGCGTAGAATTTCTTCAGATGGAGAATGTTGATTAGTTCTCAGAGCTGTTCTCCTTCAGTCATTGAGAGTTGATAGGCACCAGAGCCAAAAGTAGTAGTGATAAAAAAAGGACCCAGCCAATTGGGTTCAAACTTCCCCTTGCATTCTCGATGTGATTGATTTTTAGGATTTGCTCTCAACACTAGATCACCAACCTGCAATTCTCTATGTCTGACTTTCTTGTTGTAGCCTCTAAACATTCTTTTCTGATACACCCTGAGATGATCATACGCTGCTTGCTTGCGCTCATCTAGTCATTCAAGTTCTTGTAACCTAGACACTCTGTAGTCTTCATCAGTGACAAGTCCATGCATTCTAATTCTGAGTGATGGGATTTCAACCTCAATAGGTAGTACTGCTTCAAACCCATAAACTAAAGCGAAAGGTGTAGCCCCTGTAGGCATTCTGATACTAGTTCTAACACTCATTCTGATACTTGTTCTGATATTGGTTCTGATACTGGTTCTGATACTAATTCTGATACTAATTCTGATAATTGTTCTGATACTGATTCTGATAATTATTCTAATATTGATTCTGATACTGATTCTGATAATTGTTCTGATACTGGTTCTAATATTGATTCTGATATTTGTTCTGATACTAGTTCTGATACTTGTTCTGATACTAGTTTTGATACTTGTTCTGATACTGGTTATGATACTCATTCTGATACTTGTTCTGATACTAGTTCTGATATTGGTTCTGATACTTGTTCTGATACTAGTTCTGATACTTGTTCTACTTGATAGCATATTTTTCCATTGCAAACTCCCAAGCAAGATCATATCGTACAGTTCCAATGTCTAGCAAGGTGGAGAACAAGAGGGATTGGCAAGCTGGTGGAAGAGATGGAAGACAAGAGAATGAAGGAGAATGAAGGGAATAAATCCTCAAGGGAAAACTCCTCAAGAAAACCCAAGCTAGGGAAAAATTTTCATGTAATGTGCATTTGGACAAGCAATGAAAGGCCAGCATAGGATAAGTCACAAAAGTGTAATGCCAGAGCAGGATAGGATGCAGTCCAAAGGAGTAGACATGTCAAGAGGCTTCATAGCATCGTGTTTTACTTTTTCTTCTATTAGATCAAGACCAAAGGGGAAAAGGATAGTGATAGGTGAAAATGAATGGAGGAAGATGGATATGAAGGCTAAACATGGAAGGAATGAAAGCAAGATCATCGTAAGATAGCTCACAAAATAGTCAAATGTTCGTGTATAGATCAACGTTGTCAAGATCAAAGAGAGAAGACGGAATGGATGAAATATGTAGAAGAACTACGCATAATGCCTGATTGCCAATTTTTCATCATGGTACTTATCCAAGGCGCCACAAGGGAGTGGTTTTCACCATAGAATGAATTTATTTCTCTTTACTTTTGCTACCAAGGCGCCTGTTTCCAAGTTTTCACCAACGCACATTTTCAATTTATTTTATTTTTTTTTCTTAAAAGAAGGCAAGCTTTTTAGATAATGCTCCTTGAAAGGATAAACCATGATATGCCAAGGATTCAAAATGATATGCTCAAAGATGCTGATAGGGAAAGGGAGATGGAAGAGAAAAATGGAGGATAAGGTTTTATGCAAAGCAAGTGAGGTTGGAAGATAGGAGGAATAGGCAAATGAGGAAAAATGATAGAATGTAGAAGGATAATGAATGGAAGGATTGTGAAAGAGTAGATGGAAAGAAAGGCAAACTCAACATCAACACATACCTTGAAGGGTGGTGAGAGGATGGAGGAATTGTGAATGAAGGAATACGTGAAGGAATATGGCGAATGGATAGCAGAGGTTGTGGTTTAGGCACATGGAATGGAAGAATATTTTTGGAGGGATATGAAGTGGAAGCCTTTGGAAGCTTGAATGTCAATTTCACTTTTTGCTCAACACCAGACTCTTTCAAGAGAGACTTTGGAATCCATATAGCCGTAGGCTTTTTATTTCCTTTTGATGATCTAGAGAGAATATCTTCAATGATGAATTTTGGAACCCATACTTGTCTTGTAGTTTTTTTCTTAGATATCTCTTTTGACTTTATGCCTCCATGTCGATGAGAGGAGACATGGTGATCTTTTTTTGATGGATTCTTGTATTGCTTCTTTTTCTTGTATTAAACATTCAAGTTACTTCCAAAAGACTTGGGATTTGTGGAAGAGGGAGGATATGATTGGTTTAGATGGGTGGGTGCATGAAAAGGATTCAAGGGTATGCATCTATGTTGATCTTGAGGAAAGATGGGAGATGGAGGTATGTAAGGACCCAAGATGGATGGCAAATTAGGAGAGTTAAGAGGGGAAAGTGAAGGGACATAAGGACCCAAGATGGAAGGAAGGCATGAAGCCCTTAGTAGTGGTGGAAGAGGTCCAAGGATGGAAGTGGAAGACGCAAAAGGATAATCAATAAGTTCATCAACATCTATATGACAACCAAGGATATCAGCATCTTTAGAGTGAGCATTAGGATCTTCAATAAAATCATGGACATCTTGAATAGGAGCACCTTCTTTGATAGGATTTTTCAAAGCTTGCAAAGACTTAGGAAGAGTAGAAAGTGGAAATGAACATGGAGTGGTAGAACAAGAAGATGGAAGGCTTTGATCTTGACAAGGATCTTCGGATAGCATAAGCGCATAATTTTTCTCTTGTTTTTCAATAGGCTTAACATTGGAAGGAACACCACTATTTTTAATAACCTTAATGGAAGTATCATCTTTGAAAAGCGCAAGCGTAGTAAGGTTATTTTGATTGTCAATAAGCTCAACAGTGTAAGTAGTAGCTTGATCTTGCTTAGGAGAAGACTTAAGACATGGTGGAATGCATGAAAAAGGGGGTATAGGATCAAAAGAACCATGAAGCGGATAAGAGACATCGTGAAAAGGAGTGGATGACATGGAGGGTTCTTGATCTTGATCTTTCTTTATGTTCTTTTCTTCATCATTTTTAGAGTCCTCTTGACATGGAGCCACTTCTAAGGACAAGGAAGCATGTTGGGATTGTATGGATGACTTTGGAAGAGATGGTGGAGGACTAGCTGAAGTAGGGATTATAGCATATGAAGGCTTAGACTCTTTAGGTTTAGCATTATTGAAAGTATTTGCAGCCAAGTGAAGGTTAGCTTGAGTTTCTTTAAGAGGTATCCCTGGAGGATAACTATAGGGAACCGCATGAAAAGTATCAGGGCTTGTGTCGGATGAAGGTTCTGTGAAAGATTTGAAAGACTCAGAAGCTTTAGGAAATGTACAGGTATTGGAGGAAGTAGGGGATGGAAGGGAACCATCACTAGACAAAGGTTCAGCATTAACATGATCTTGCTTGAGAGTGTAATCTTTATTTTCAGCCTGAGAGTTCTTAGAGGAGAGATCCTTATAGTATTGACGTTTCAAGCTAGCACGATGTATTTTATAGTCCTCAACAGTAGTAGATGGATCATCATCAAGATACTGTCCACAAAAGCCATCAAAATCTCTTTCAAAATTAGAATCATATGGATCACCATCACGATCTATCCAATGTGATGGCCCATTTGTAGTAAGCAAGAATGAACGATGAGGAGGACTCTTAGGAACAGAGGTGTCATAGGTATCATTACATTGTCTGTCATCATAGTCATCATAGTCTCCAAAGCTAGATGTGTCACTCTCCATGGAAGAGGTATCATATTGCTCAAATTTTTTCCGGGGGCATGGTGACATGTACAAGTCTTTATCAAATGGAAAAGAGTATAGAGGTTCCTTTTCTTTCTTAAGTTTGTCAAGCTGGATTTGCATAGCTTGCAGCTGCTTCTTCATAGCGGCGATTAGAATTTCTTCCTCGTGTGTACTGATTCTTTGAGACATGTGTACTTATTTTCAATAGCTATTGCTATACTCTTGACACAGTGATATTTTTGATAGATTCTGGAAATAGGCTGTAAAAAGCTGAAGTATCTGGCAATTCTGACAATTTTTTTGACAACTTTCAAAAAAAAAATCCAAACGACACTCTGCAGACTCGTACGACATTGGGTAGTCTTTGAAATGACAGTTGTAAAACTCTTATGACAGTTGCTAACAGGATTTTGACTTCCTTGGATTTGCTGGTTTGAAAACTCGTACGATACTGGGTTCTCAATCATACGACATATGGGTGATATTGAAATGACATTTGACAAAAAGTCGTACAACTTTTGACTTCTTAAAATGACTTTTGACTCCAGAAAGAACTTTACGTCAATTTTTGCAAAATTTAAGGTTTTCAGTTCTAGATTGTTTGCAAATTGTACTGTCCAAATTTTGAAGGTTATACCAGATTTGATCATTTTTAATAGCCAAGTAGATAAACAAGCATGCAGAACAGCAAGCAAGTGATTCCAAGCACGTCTGAAAACAATGAACAAGGGAAAAAGCAACCTTGCGCATGAACAATCAAGTGACCAAATTGTGCTAATCCCTGAGAGTACTAATTGTGTATGTTTTGAAAAGTTTTGCAATAACACACATATACCTGAGAATGAAAAATTGGCCTCTCTAGGATTTTTAGTAATGGTTTGACTTTGCAACTTTTATGATTCAAAGGGGTGAACTCCAATCCTGACGCACCAGGGTTTTGACACAGTCTGAGAACTTAATCTTCAAGAGCTTCTAGGGAGATCTGACAACCCAACAATGAACCATACCCGTGGAGATTTCTTCCACAAGGACATTTATATAGTGGCTATCACTACCACGGTGAAAATGGCTATGACCGCTTGAGGTTCCGTCAACGTAGTTTGCCCTGTGAAGGGATTGTCCGCTACGGTTAACCCTCTCTAAAGGTGACTCACAGATTTATACCACAAGGGGACTTGGCTCCAGATCCAAGGTTTTTGACACCTTTTCACTTTTAACCCAAACAAAGCAAACAGATTAATCCAACACGCTAAGACAAAGTTTTGTTCCACCAAGGTCTGTGATATCAACTCCACGTGATCTATCAACCTCTCCGGGGAGAGAATATATCAATCAATAAGAGAAGACGCACTAACCAAATTTGATTCACCAAAGCTCGTGATATCAACCCCACGTGATCTATCAACCTCTCCGGAGAGAGAATGTGTCAATCAATAAGAGAAGACTCACTAACCAAGTTGAATGTGAAACGCACTAAGTATCCTCCCTACCTACAAGGATTCCGTCATCAAGGAAGGATTTCGCTAGGAATCCAATCTCTCAAGAATCATGAATAGTGTTCATAGGGCCTAATTACTATGTGAGCACAGATATATGTTCTGAAAGTAAATCTACCAAAAGCATCCAAAAAGTAGAAAGAGGAACACTTAACGCTTAAAGCGAATATGAGATGAGTCCACAAGGTGGAACACTTAACACCTCACACAAGTTGAAAATGAGTCCCCAACTTAGAAAACAAGTGAGTTCCTAAAAGCACAAAAGGGTTGCCAAGTGGAACACTTAACGCTTCTGTCCTGTTGACCCCTCCCCTTTATGGCGCTGAGATTGCAACCATGGGGCGGAAATGAGGGGCCGGTGGATTAGCGAGTCCAATAACCCAAGATAGCAATCAAGATCAATCACAAGTATCCTAAGACTACTTAATGAATCCTTAAGGGATCACAACCTAGTATCAAATTATGCAAGTGTGTAGAAATAGATCAAAAGCATGAAAAGATGCACACAAGCTTGACACATGAGAGATTTATTTGAAGTCCAAATCAAAATATTTTTAGAACAAGGAGAATACCTGGTGATCCTCGCAACGTGCTTAGTAGATTTTACCTGATTTTTAGCAATTCTTGCACTTTTCCCAATCAAAACCAGTAGAAAATCAATCAGAAATAGTAAATTTCAATTGTTAGGGTTAGCTGTCAGTCAAAATCCAAAAATCAAATTTGACAAATTGTCTGCAAAAATGAAACGACAATTGAAATCTGGTACCAAAACTCGTACGACAGTGGGTATGCTCCCAGATGACAATCCAGAAATTCGTACGACATTGGGTATCTTACCATACGACAATCAAATCCTGATGCTGAAACTCGTACGACAGTGGGTATCTTACCATACGACAGTCAAATCCTGATGCTGAAACTCGTACGACAGTGGGTCTCTTACCATACAACACTGGGTGTCTGATGAAATGACAATTGAAAAAAGCTCGTACGACAGTGGGTCTCTTACCATACGACACTAGGTGTCTGATGAAACGACAATCTAACAAAGCTCGTACGACAGTGGGTCTCTTACCATACGACAGTCGAATCCTGATGCCAAAACTCGTACGACAGTGGGTCTCTTACCATACGACACTGGGTGTCTTATGAAATGACAATCTAAAAAGCTCGTACGACAGTGGGTCTCTTACCATACGACAGTCAAATCCTGATGCCAAAACTCATATAACAGATGTACAGACCGAAATTAAAAATCGCACTGTACGGACAACTTTGATAGAAAAAGTGCCAAAAAAAAAAATTTCTTTTTTGCAAGCAAAAAAGAAATAAAAAATAACGTCCTACTGAGAATACCACCAAAATAGGCAGCAACAGGGGAGTTCTGATAGAGAAATGATAGAAGATTGATAGAAATGAAGGGAAGCCCGTTTCAGGGCCCCACGGTGGGCGCCAGAAATGTGTGTGTGAAAATTGTACCTAATCTGTAGACACAACACTCAGTAAAACATTAGAGGTTAGCTAAAACCAAAATCATGCAAAATTGAAAGCTAAACTAACCAAGCGATTTACTGCCTTCTAGTAGGTGCGAGATTAATGTTCTCAGATTGTAATCGAGATCAGTGACCTAGACGACACCTAAATGAAGGATTTGAATGCAAAAGATGGATATGAAATTGAATACAATTAATCTATATTTTTGATATTTTCTATGCAATAAGAATGAATGAAAAACTGATATGAAATTTATCTATATGAAAACTAATATGCTATGCTAATCTAACAATGATATGAAATATGAATGCAAAAATAAGATTGATCTCACAAAGATGTCGATTCGCAAGAGCTTTGATTCTTCAATTCCAATTCTCCAACGTGATTGTGCAAAATATGAGATGATTTGTGAAGAGCTGAGCCTTTAATTTATAGAAATCCAGGGCTTTGGAGGTGCATGGATAAAAACCATAAATCACTCAAATTAACTCATCTTGATTTTTGAGTTATCTGATCATGAAAGATAGTTAATTCTCAAAATCATGCAAAAACATGCAAAAATAGCTTTTTAACTCAAATTAGAGTTTAGATCAGCTTTTTTGAACTCCAAAAGGATGTTGAGTTCCAAAAAGTTAATAACTTGCATTGATTTTCTGATTTGGAGTTTAACTTTTTTTTTTGAATATGCATAATAATTAAGAATTAAATAAATAAATAAAGTGATTTATCCTCAACTCAACTGATTTTTGAAAATAAATAATTAATTTATAGGTTAATTAACTATTTATTCAAACTTTTATTAAAAATTATATTATTAAATAATGACAACATGCTTTAATTAATTAAATAAGAATTTAATCAATTAAAGATAGGAATTTTGATTTATTGTCAAAATTAAATAATACAATTAATAATAGATAGAATTAAATTTAATTAAACAATTAAGTGGCAAGATATTAAATCTAATTAATTAAATATGAAAATATTCAATTAATCAAACTTAGGATAAATGTGATTTATTGCCAAATAATCATTAAATTAAAGATAATTAAGATAATTAGGAATATTGCTAGGAATATTCCCCCATGCAAAATTTAAGATAATCAATTATGATTCGATGATGTTTAGATGTGCCTTAGGTTGGGACTTTGATGCCGATTTTGTTTGATTTGAAGATGTAGGAGATTAATGAACTTATAGCCCATTTTTGGGGTATTACAGAGGGTATTTGTTTTAAATAAAATGCACCAGGTATTGATAGCAGACTAAGAGGAGCTGGGCACGCGCCAGTGTATAGGAATGGGCATGTGTACGTAAAGTCTTTTATCCCACATTGAGTATATTTTGTTTTCAAAGGGTTCTTAAAAGAAACAACACTCACTTGTTTAATAAAATGAGAAAGAGAGGAGGTCATGTTGTGTGGGACCTCTTATACCTACGTGGGCCCAGCTAGCTGGCATGTGCAGGGTATATTTTGAACAAAAGTTTATTGACTATAAGGGAACTTAGTCCCACATTGACGTCGTCGGGGAGGAATAAGGAGTTTATAAGAAATAACACACAATAGGTAAGGTGTCTAATGAGGACACACGGTCAAGGGCTCTCTCATGCATGAATGGATTGACGCACAAGCTCAATGATGACTTGGCAGTTGGCGGGCCCACATGAAGGTAAGGTGAAATTTTGATGAAACACACAGTGAGCAGCTCGACTTCCTCAGGATATGTGCCAAGAGATCGATGATCGTCGTTACAGCGCAGTGATGAAGATGCCCGAAGTTTACCATGGTGCTTTAGCAACATGATGACACCTTTCATCCGATGATGTGGCAAAGAGATGAATTCAAAGCACCCAGGTGGATCAACGGACCAGTAAGAACGTGACACTTGGCAAGCAACGATGACAAGGTGATGACAAAGAAGAGGATCGAGCAGTTGGTCGGCCGCCTTGAGATGCATGCCAGTAATCCAATGGTGGTCATTATAGCGTGAAGTAAAGATACACAATGGATACCATAGTGCTTCAGCAACGTGCCGACATGTGTCCCAAGGCAAGATTGCAAGTTGGTGCCCAGTCAGCGGTATAGGTGAATCAGAGTGTGACAAGTGGCAGAGGGTTGTACACATATCCAACTTGGCAGTGAGCTGGATCATCGGACCAACATGATCATGCCATGTGTCACAAGGGGCCCACCTCAAAATTTGAGGTCTACACAAATATTTAAATCCGAATTTATATAGTTTTAACTATATCAATAAATCAAAAATTTAAAAGATGGAGGTTGTTCACGGAAAAATGTCTTTGGGACTCATTTTTTATTAGAATATGGACATATTATATGTTTTCAAAATCGGCTCAGAACGAGGAATCGAATGGAGGTGTTTGTTTTTAGTTTTGACCAAACTGGTGGAAGCAATAATGACCATCATTTTCGGGATCAGAATTTGGTGAAGATTTTTCAATCCAAACTTGATTTGCAAATCCGACAAAGGGGAAAGAATTAGATTTCTTGCAAGTTGGTTTCTTTGAAGATATTTTGCTTTGGTTTCATGAATAGATCAGATTTGTTTCTTGTTTCAAGGACTTTATTGTTGATTTGACTTTCTCAAAAAAAGGGAGATAACTTGTTCCCGGGAATGTCTTGCAAAGGTACAAAGAGATCAGATTTCATTCTCCTACAAGACTTCAGATTTCTAGTTAGGTTTAGGGCTTTTAACTTAAATGATATTTTGCTTATTGTATCCTTGTCTCTATAAAAGGATTTTTGTGATCATTTAGGAGCTGGCTGGAAATTCTTGACACAGGAAGCTGAAAAGCTAAGTGTGTATCCTCAGTCCAGATTGTAATATGTTTTGCTAGTTGTGTCAATACAGTGGAAAACCCTTCAAAATCCTTTGCATATTGTCTAAGTGTTGTATTCTGGAATAGTTTGTAATACAGGATTCTAAATCCTTATACTTAATGTAGTTTTCAGTTTTCAGATCTCTCCTTTGGTTGTGCTTCTTGAGTTTTGGGTTTTCTGATTCATTTCTTGGAGTTTATCTGTGTATGTGTTTTATTTTCAGCCTTGATCTAGGATCAAGTTAAAGGTCTCTAAATGAAACATAGATTCATTTGGTTCAACTAAAGGATGTTTGTAAGCAGTGTATGAATCTGGTTTATTATGTTTATGGCTTGGAATCTGTATTCTTGTATTCTGTATCTATCTCAGATATATTGCCCAATGGATAAGGCACTGATCAGAAATCAGTATCTCCTGTAGTGATGCTAGTTTGGCATGGTTGTTTACATTCTGCAAGAAATCAAGTTAGAATCCTTTCAATCTTTTCATTTTTATGTATTTAGCCCTCAATTATTTCATAGCAATGGAGAGTCAATGAATGACTGGTTATCATTTAGTACTTTCTTGCTATTATCTGCTTTGTTCAATCCAATCCTGGTGTTGTAAAGAAGTGTTCTATTATACTGGATTAGGTGCACCCGCCTTGGTTTTGCAGAGCCAGAAGTGAAGAGGGCAGTCTTGTCCCTATAGTTGGTCCAGTTACCTACAGATTTCCCATATTTGGAACTGACCATTCCCAAAATTAGTCTTAGGTATATTGGTGTCTCATGGAGTGTAAAATCCTATCTAGGAACCAACAGGTACCACCAGTTTTAGGATGATCATTTCTCCTTTATACTTCAACAACACTTGTAACATTGAGGGCACTCCACGACCAACATGATGACCAGGGTAAGAAATATGCTACATACTACATCACTCACACCTTGGTCGGGTATTAGCTAAATTATTCACATATTGAGCAGGCGTGTCTAGTTGTAGTATTTTTCTCCTAGAAGTTGAGACATTAAATGCTAAGTCACACCATCAATATTATTCATAAGATTGACCCCCTAAATTACTTGTTATCCAGAATGAGCCTCATGGATTATATGGTGAAATGGATTATTGTTTTAGGTGATTTTGAGATCCAGTACATAGATAGAAAGGCAGTGAATGGCCAAATTATAGAAAAATAATCTAACTAACTCCAATTTAGTGGATGTTTATACACCAATGACAAAAAAATTTTATGACCAAGTGTGCACATTCACAAAACAACTCACTTAGAAACTTTATTTTGATGGGTCCTATACTACTGGTGGGTTAGGTGCTAGAAATATCTTCATTACTCTACAAGGTGGCCTCATTTCAAAATATTTTTAACTAACCTTATATTATACCAACAACATTTTTTAGTATGAGGATCTCATTACTAGACTTAATATATCATTTTAATGGAATATCAAGAAACTTCAAGTCTATAGTGATTCCCAATTTCTCATCCAACAAGTCAATGATGAATACCACACTAAGGATGATAAGTTGTTTCCCTATGAGAGTGTGGTAGATGAATTTAAGAAGTACTTACAATCTATTAGGTTTGAGAAAATTCCAAGGACACAATATCAAACAAAAAATGTAATAGAAATCATAAGGTCCCTTCTTGATAAACATCTAAATAATCCATGTTATGAATTTCTGGTTGAGAAACATTTTTAGGCTGATTTTGAAACATTGCATAGTGAGATGGTATGAAAAATCATTAGAATAGGATTCACAAGTTTATTCATGTAAACAAGGAATCTATCTCACACTCATTCACCTTAAACTTATTACATTAGAAGAAAATTGATCCACTAGGCTTAAAGAAGAATTTATAGGAAGATGCAACAATTATTTATTGAAATGCATGTGGTGTGGGTTATGATTATGCAAATGTAATTTAGAAATGTAAGATCTAGGTTGAAATAGAGATAAACTATGATTTTCTACATGCACAAGACGACTGAGAATTGACAGACCAATTTTGTGACCAGATTTGAGAACTGGAGACTTTAACTAACCTACAAAACAAATTTTGGGCCAAAAAAGAAGGATAGGGGTGACTCACTCACCCTAGTCTAGGATAAGAATGACTCACTCACCTTTGTCCTAGTAATTTCTAATAAAATTAATTGTAAATTATATACCTTCTCCTTGTTTGTTCGTAGATCTTCCTGCATGTTCGCCACCTGTTCTTGCACACACAAAAAATAGGGAAAAGGTTGTGTAGAAAAGGATTTTCCTAAACTAAACCCCAAATAGGGAATCAACCTTGAAATTAAAATGAAAGCATGCTAATGTATAATAGAGGTTAGATGCAAAAATGAAATACATATACCTTAATAAACCTTCTCTATGTCAAAGTGCTCATGAAGATGCTCAATTTTGTCTTGGATGTTGAAATTTAGAATTTGAAGATCATGAATGCCTTCACAAATGCTTAGATCTACAAATTTCTCCTTTTATTCCATGTCTTGAATAGTACTATATGCTTTCTTAATTTCTTTCTTTCTCTTTAATGCTCTAGATGCTTATAGATGCTTGAGATAAATTTCCATACTTAAGAGATATCAAAATGAGGGAGGTAATATTGTTTATATACCTCTCCTAGCCATTTTGGGGTGCACAAAGTGAACAAGGTTGACACAGATTTAGGAATCCCACTAAAATCAAATAACCATTACCTGATTCAAACTTGGGGCCAGACTTTAGGGACAAGGGCGACTTTTAGGATAGGGGTGACTCAAATTTTCCCTTATCCTCCCAAGTTTCCCTTGTCCACCCAAAGCAGACCCAAATTTGGACCAAAGGTCCTATTTAGGGAGAGGATGATAGAAATATGTGAGAAATTTAGGTTTGATCAAACATAATAGACATGAGAGCATTGGAACACTAAAGAAGGCACGATTGAACAATAAATTACATACAGGTGAAACTTATGATGGTACATTTTGCCTCCACTTTAGCAGGAGTATGAACCTGCTTCATACTCTCGATAAAGTAGATAAAAGAATAGGAAAGAAAAAAAATTGTTAATAAAAAAGAGAGTGAAGGAAACACGAAGCCCCTAGTGACCTAGGTCCTTATCAATCTAAGACCAAGAAAAAAATGATACATGAGAGAGAGAGAGGATAATTGAATGGTCTAGAAAGTTTTGTTATGCTAGTCAATTCATATCAAAGGATAACAAAGCAAAGCATTGTGTTCTAGGAAATCCTAATAAAAGGATTATCAAAGAAAGTATTTTATACAAGGAAATATACTAAATCAATGCAAAATGATAACCAAGTAAAGTATTGTCTCCAAAAAAATCTGCTACAAAATGTGAAAAAGATAACCACATAAAGCATTGTATCCAAGGAAATTTTCTATGTTGAGATTATAAGCAGCCTGGGAAAAAAGGAAAAATTTTCCAAGCAGCCTGGAAAAAAATTATTTTAAAATTTGATTTGTGGTGTGTGCAGAATGTGTAACAAAGTGATGAGTTTATGCCCCCATGTTAAAGTGATTGTGCATGCCTTACTAGGACCAATGGCTTTAAGATAGCATACATGTGTCCAAAATATGAGCATGTTTCCACTATGATATTCCCCCAAGAAAAGAAAAATCAAGGGAAATAAAACACATAAGAAATTATTTTTTTGTGTGAGAACCTCTTAGTTGATAAACTTATAGATTTGTATTGTAAAGTGGATGAGACTAAGGGATATACACTTCAAGAAGAACTTGTTAAATTGGATCCTAAGAACTTTGAGACAACTCAAGATTATGTCAACAAAGGCAATGAGTTTACAACACAACTTAAAGATTATGGTATTGACATGAAGGATGCACAATTAGTCCATGACATGTTGAAAAAGCTTCCTTTATAATATGCATATTTTGTTTTAAGTTTTCATACGCATCGGTTGACTATGGGAAAGGCCTACATTGAACCTTCACTTGACTTATTTTCAAAGTTGTTGATGTTAGAGCAATCCAAATTGATGAGTATGGATATTCTCAAGTCCTCAAGGTCCAAATAATTGGTGGATAATAATGAGAATCAAGGTGGAAAAGGTTCCAACAAGAAGTAAAAGAAATAGAAGGGAAAATGACAATCAACACAATCTCCCTCCTCACATCAAGGCAATTATTTATCTTCTTTTATTAATAAGGGAAATAACTTTAAGCATAGACCACCTTGTGCATATTGTAAGAAGAATGGTCATGATGAGAATAATTACCACTTTAAGAAGATTAATGAGTTGACAAACTTACTCAATAATAACAACATCATTGTGCCAAATGCTTCCAACAAGAAGGATTCATCACCTTCCACTTCACAAGGAAAAGGGAAAGCATTTATGGCAACTAAAATTTCTTTAAAGGAATGGATATTTGACTCAAGTTTCACTCATCATATGGGTTCTTTAAAGGAGCATTTTTCTTCATTGGAACCATCTAAGGTACCTCACATCTTCGTAGGAGATGATACATGGGTGGAAGTTGAAGTGAAAGGTACAATTGAGATGAACAATAGAACATTCAAAGATGTCCTCTATGCTCCTAAATTGAACAACAATCTCCTTTTAATTTACCAAATCACTCACTATGGAGGTGGAAATAAAGTTGAGTTCCTTCTTGATTTAGTTTTGGTAAAAAATTTTAAGGATGATGCTTTGGTAGAAGTGGGAAAAGATAATCATGACATAAGGCTTTATTCAACTGCTACTATCCTCGGTAGCTTAGCACCAAGAACATGGTCAAATCTCTACCTACAGTCAAGTTTTCTAAGGGAATATGCTTCGTTTGTTCAATGGGTAAGCATCCAAAAGAGAAGTTTGAAAAGGGGAAGTCTTGGAGAGAATCAATTGTTCTTGAGTTGGTTCACATTGATGTAGCAGGCCTCTTTCCAATGCCATCATTCAACAAGGCTCGCTATGTCCTCACATTCATTGATGACTATTATCACTTTACATGGATCTACTTTATTGGTCATGAGAGTGAATTGTTTAACAAGTTTCTCATCTTCAAGGCTCATGTTCAAAAGCAATCAAGGAAAGACATAAAGGTTCTCTGAATAGATAATGGAAAGGAATATGTGAACTCGAGACTTATGGAATTTTGTACACTTGAGGGGATTGATCTTAAATATTTAGGTGCATACACTCTACAACAAAATGATGTTTTAGAAAGGAAGAATAAAATTCTTAAGCAAATATCTAGCTACACGATTCATACTAGGTCCCTTGATCCATCTCTTTGGGTAGAAGCTACAAGTTGTGCTAATCACATCCAAGACCGAGTTCCTCATAAAGCCTTGGATGAAATAACTCCTTTTGAGGCTTGTTGTGGTAGAAAAATAGTTGTGAAAAACTTCAAATCCTTTGGTTGTCCATCTTAGGCATGCAAAATTCCACATAAATACAAGGCATTGGAACCTCAAATTAGGCCTTGCATATTTGTTGGTTATCCTAAAGGTGTTTAGGAATTTAGACTTATATATCCTAAGACATATGAGGTATTCACAGAGAGGAGTGTTCACTTTGAGGAAAGTTCTCCTAGCTTGGCATGTAATCATCCTCTTCCTTTAGGCATTGTGAACAGTGATTATAGTAATTTAGATGATGATACTCCCTCAACCAACTCATAGGATTACACCTTCATAGGGTCCAGTTACAGTTGAGGATACTCCATCTTCTTCCACTAGACCTCGTTGGGCTTGACAAACTCTTGATTCAACAGGTTCACTTGTAGGGGATCCTTTAGATACTCGAAGGACAAGGTCACAACATCTATCTTTTCCACATTCTTACATTGCTATATCTTCTGATGCACAATCATTTTAGGAAGCTTCAAGGGATCCTTAGTGGGACTCAACCATGGAGGAAGAGTATAATTCTTTGATGAGGAATCACTCATGGTACTTAGCTCCCTTTCCCAAGGGAAGAAATATGGTTTGATGTAAGTGGATCTATAAAACCAAGTTAGAAGTGGATAGAAGTATGGATAATTATAAGGATAGGCTTGTGTCAAAAGGTTTCTCGCAGGTTCCATGTGTTGACTATACTGAGACCTTTACACCAGTAGCCAAGATGAACTCCATTCATTTGAATCTAGCCATTTCTTTAGCTCATGGTTAGGTTGTACATAATATGGATGTGAAGAGTGCATTTCTACATGGAGATATTCATGAGGATATTTACATGGAGTAGCCACTTAAATACATATAGGATACTTCTTTGGTTTACATATTGAGGAAGTCTATCTTTGGCCTCAAACATGCTCCTAGGGCTTGGTATGCCAAGATGGATTCTCTTCTTCTCTCGACGGGATTCACCAAGTGTCATTTGGATTTGAATGTCTACATTTTGAAACAAAATGACACACTTGATACTTGTACTCTATGTGGATGAATTGACCATTGCAAGGAGTACTTCATCCATCATTGGTAGAGTCAAGTCTTCTTTGTAGGATAGATTTTCTATGACTAACTTGGGCTTATTGCATGACTTCCTTGGTATTGAGATCACACATTCTTTAGCAGTGATCATGTTTTCTTAGCTCAAGTATGTTATTGACTTAATTTCTTAATTTTGCATGTCTGATCACAAGCCTGCACTGACTCTCATTCTTTCATGATTCAAGCTTGACATTGAGTGTTCCACATTACATGTTGATGCCACCTTGTATTGACAACTTATAGGAATCCTTGTATACTTTACACATCAATGCCCTAACATATCTTTGTAGTTGGTATGGCTTCTTTCTTGTTGAAAAAGCCACATGAGCTTCATTGGAAGGTAGCCAAATAGATCTTGGACTATATACAAGACACACATACTTATGGGATTCATTATGCAACAATCATTGGACTAGACTTGGTTGGATATACCAACTCAAATTGGGTTGGAAATCTTGGTGATCATAATTCCACTTCAGGTTACAACTTTCATCATGGTTCAAGCCTAGTATTTTGGTATGGTAAGAAGTAGCATGCTACTACTCTCTCTTCAACTAAGGCCAAGAGTCGAGGGGATTCTAATGTAGTTATAGAGGCTATTTGGATTTAGAATATCCTGACAGAGTTTGGTTTTAGAATTCCATGACCTATAGCCATTCATTGTGACAATCAGAGTGTGATTTAGATCTTGAAGAACCTAGTCCATCATTATTGGACCAAACACATTGAGGTCCACATGAACTTCATCAGGGAGTTGATACAGGAGCATGCCATTGATTTGAGATAGTATCCTACAATAAAGTAGATTGTGTTTTTTTATGGATCCTAATCATACTCGAAGGTTAATTTTTCCCCACTTTTATCAATGCAATTTATCTCCAAATTATTCAATGAGGATTTAGGGGCAGATCCCCTAGGATGGGGTTGAAGGGAAATACCCCCATGGAGATTTTCAAGGGTAGCGCTCCTGAAACCTCAAATGACTTTTATTATTTTACAAAGGCATAGGGAGTTAATTTTCTATTGGATGACATATTCTAACCCTATTTTTGTAACCGACATGAGTCTTGATAAAATGGCTTAGGGTTAGGGTTTTCATATGAGAATTTTGAAGCATTTTGTAGTAGTATTAAGTTGCAAGAGATTGTGGATTGTAATTGGTTTGATTTTTTGGATAATAATATTGGACTATCTATTTTGTGGATGTAACCTTAGATTGGGTGAAACGCGTTAAAAATTTTGTGTCTTCTTATTTCCATTTTTCTCTATGTTTTATTCCTTTATTTTATTGATTGAATCTATATTTAACTATTAGATATATATCTTATAACCCTAACATATTCCATACATCTTTACCAAACCCTTCACTGAGAGCAAGTATCTTTAGCTACAAGATCTGTTAGGGGGGCAAGATATTTCATAAAGGGGGGTTCATTGACTTATCTATGCTCTCTTATGGGGGGATTCTTCATATTTCTCTTATCTATTCATCTCCCTTTTGGGGGGGTGGGGGGACTTTTCTCCCACTAGGTTTTCTCCCTTTTTATACTTTGTGATAGATTGCATTGTACTTGCATATTGTACATGGGTACCTAACATGGTGTCATAGTTAGGACCCATCTTGCATTATCATCTTGCAATGTGAGTTTAAGTGTATTTCCCTAAGTTTCACTTAAGGGGGGGGTTGGTGTATTTAAATATTCTTAATTATACTTTACTTAAGCTTACTTAAGATAATGCATTGCATTATAGTTTAATGTACATGAGATACTTAGGAGTTTGCATCTTATTTTTGTGCATGATGTAGGAGAAATTACACTTTAGGTGGTGATAGTTGTTATTACATTTTCACTTTATGTGATGTCTCCACCTCTAGTGCACTTATCACTTATCATCCTCACATTGTTGCCCATACTTCATTACACAATGGAGGATGAACCATATTTGGTAGACATGTGCTTCCACCTTGTATGAATGATGAGCTATTTTCTTCTTATCGTGAACTCCTATTTCTTTTCTTATATATGCAGGAAAATTTTCATTTTATTCATCTTTTGGATTGATCATATTGATGATAATATATTTTATTCTTGTCTATCTTCTCTCTCTTTTTTGTGTTATTCATTGGGCTCTAACTCTGTGGGTAGTATGCATATTTGGTAGCTCATGTATATCAAGAATAATCAAAATGAATTGACCTCATCTCCTAAAGTTAGTAGAACTATGAGAACAATGGAAGAATAGAACATATTTGAACAAAATTCTTATTGCATCTCACCACTTAGCATCATCCCCAAGTAGACAAAACAAAGGTACATTTACAATAATAGAACATGTACAAATTATGATAAATATGACATATAGAATAATTAAGATACAAATATAAGAATGTCATGATAGGTTTGATCCATGTATTACATAGCACCAATGAAGCAACAAGGGTTGTCTATAGAGAGAAATAAAACAATAACAAATAATAAGCAACAAAGAGGAGACATATTACAAACACACACACACACAAAAGAATCTACTGCATGAGATGAGATATTTAAGTGTATCATCTTCCAACCGATCTTGTTGAACATTACTTAGGGAAGGTGGACAACATGCAATAGGAACAACATCAAGAAAAATAGATGGAGATATTACAAGTTCCAAGCAAGGACCATGCTCTAATGATGAGTCGCATTGTTCTTCACATGGCGCAAGAGTTAATGCTTTTGAAAATATTGAAGATAATTCATGGTTGATTTCAATAACCTCATACATATCATCAGAATCATTAAGATCAACATAATTTGTATCATAAACATTGTTAGTATCATCATCATCTAAATTAATCATAATAGGATCCTTAATATGAAAAGAACAATTATCATATTTATAAAATATAATTTTCTTGAGATTTGCTTCCTCCTTTGGGCTATGCATGGGTTGGTTAAATGGAATCAAAGCATCAGGAGGTGTCTTAGGGGAGGAACTAGTTTGTGAAGCAAGTTCATAGGCCTTAGTACAATGTTTACAACAATGATTAACACAATTATTGTGTTTGATTTTACTTTATATTTGGGAAGGTTTTGTATTAATCAATATGGGCTCCTTTGCTTCCTCACAAGGAAGAATGGAAGGAATCTTACTAGGTTGAGAGATAGAGGATGTTGGACATTTGTACATTATAGGAGGTGGAATTGAAGTATAAGTAGGAGGAATGAAACGTGTGGAAATGATTCCAAGTCCAAGATAAGGATATGGGACATCCTTAGAATTTCTCAATTTGAGAAAAAAATTGTGTTTGAACTTTTAGTAAGATAGGAATAAAACATCTTTGTGAAGTTGCAATGGTTAAGGTGTTTGAGGACAAAATAAGTCACAATAAAACTTTCCATGACTTTCTAAAGGATAAAAGAGAGTATGATTTATCATGATAATTTATCCATGGTGGAGAACCTTCAAACACTCATGGATAGGACAAGACGTAGCTATCACAGAAGTAAGATAAGGAAGTCCTACTTTTGCTTGACATTTCTCATAGGTATGGATAATGACAAAGGTGGCATCTAGGAACTTCTTACCAAGTTCAATAAGAAGGGTAATAGAACCATGGGTGGGACAAGTAAAACCATTAAAATTCTTAATCATCACATTAGATTTTTCATAAGTTTCTTTATGGGATTGTCTTGTGAAAAGATGTTCCTCAATTATAACATTCACCATGCAAGTTATTTATAAGAACTCATTGAGAGAAATTATCATTAATATTTACAAAAATTTAAAGAGGACTATCAAGTGCCTTAATAGTCTCCTTAGGATTAACGGTAAAGTAAGGTTCAATTTTAGGCTTGGGTTTGGGTTCAAATTTGGATTTTTCAACAAGGTTAACAACATTATTGGCCATACTTCAAATAGAATCAAAAATCATAATAGGAGGGTTAGTGGGCACAAAAATAGTGGTGGAACAACAAGGAAATAAATTGGTTGGCTCAACTATGTTGATAGAATGAGAATGAAAAGGGTTGGAAAGTTCAATAATGTTGGTAGAACGAGAAGGAAAAATGAAAGTTTTGGTTAGGGGGTGAAATAGATTTTCATCCATTATCATTGACACCCTTTATAATTATGGTATTGGAATCTATGAAGTATTGGATAAGATATTTCAAATGATAACACTTCTTTATATCATGGATGATTTGGTGCAGGAGCACCCTTCTAAGGGCTCCCACCATCTAGTTTTTTTGTGTTGAACTTCTTTAATGAAGCATGTAAATAAAAATAAGAGCCTTAGCTCATGTTTGTGTGCCTAGGCCTAGGTGAGGTCCTAGTGGTTCAGCTGGTCTTCCTTCTTAATGGCACAATGATTCAGGGAAAGTTGTCATCCTAAGATCATTATCTAGCTATGTGAGTAGAGGTCTTAGGTTGTGTGTTTGGTAGAGTTATGAGCACAAGAGTGCCTTAGAAAGACCTAGCAATGGTCTTGGTGATGTAAGAGCAAAAGTTGCCCAAGCAACCAAAAGTTGCTTAAAAGTTGCTAGCAACTTTACCTTTGAAGGCTTTAACCCTGCCTACATGGCTAAAGAGCCCTAACAATACACTCACACCGAGGAGAAGGATATAAAAGACCTGACAAACCCTAACATAGAGGTTGGATGTCATTTTGGTATGATTCTGTACAGAAATACCAAACTGAACTGTGAAATATGTGAACAGTCAAGGCTATTTTGGCTTGTTTGAATGTGAACAGGAAGAACTCTATTGAATCTTTGTAGTGTATGATGTAATTAGTGTTTTATCTTTCATGTATATGTGTGTGGTTTGAATCTTTCAAGCTTTATTAGAATATTTTGTTCATTTCTTGTTTGTAACCAGTTCTCTGCCAGTTTGGAGAGACATGTACATATAGGTCTGTAAATTTTGTTTCCACCATGGGAATTCCATGGAACCTTGGATTATAAAGTTATAGACCCTACTCTATAAAACTATGTCTACAGGGCCCTTGAATGTAAGTGCAAACATTTGTTTGACAAAGCCCTAGGTGAGCTAAGGCAATGCTTGGCTAGGAGCAAGCAGCAGTGTAGAAGCTCTTGCTGACAGAGGAGTGAGTTTCAGAGGGAGCCCTTTGGAGGGATGCAAGATACATGTATAAAGGCTCAATTTTGTGGAGGAGAGGTCATGAACAAGCCTAGAAGTGGTATTGTTGCATACTTCAAGCACTGTGACCCTGCAAACCCCAAGTAGCCCTTAAAACCCTCAAATTTGGTTCAGGCATTGTACGGCCTGTTGGTGGCTTGAGACCCCAAAAATCATTGAGGTCTAGTCATTTTAAGTGGATGTTCTTTAGAATAGAAGGTTTGAATCTTTGAGGGGAAGGAGGCAAAAGCCCTACAAAACCGGAAGGAGGCCTAATTGGCACTTCCTTGTAGCCCTGATTTGCAAAGAAACTCTAAAATTGGGTAAAGACCCAACCTAGCTAATGCATTAAAGAGGTTTCAAATGACACAAAACCACCTTGGAACTCACCAAATCATTTGTTAGAGCTTGGGAAGGAGTTGGAAGCCTAAAAGACCCTTATGAGCCTATGTAAGGGATAGTAGCTAGAGATCAAAGTTTGTAATGTTGGAAGATGAGATAGCTTGAATTGGTGGGTAGGTTAGGGTAGGTCAGGGGATCCTTAGATGAGTAAGGAGTCCTATAGACCATCAGAGGTGTCAGAAGAACACTTGGGTCCTAGAGAGGATCAGGGGCATAAACTAGCTAGTCTATCCTAGCCTCCCCATCAGATTGGTATCAGAGCCTCTTAAGGCTTGGGAAGTAAATAGTGGATGTTTCAACCATCAGAAGAATCAATTGGATCATCACACAAGCAGAAAATGGTGACTAATGCAGAGCTTTCTAAGAAGGTGGAAGATCAAGATGAAGCCAATAGACTCCTGCAGGAAAGATTGTTGCAAATGGAACAACTCTTGGATGATGTCCAAGAAAACGCAGATAAGGTGAAAGATAGGATGGAGGAGCAGGATGCCAAAGGGAAAGAGAAGACCATTGATGATGATGTACCTACACCTGATCCTCCAACTCAAGATGAGCAATTTCTTAAAGCCCTGAAGGCTATCACAGGCAAGGCACTTGAAGGTGTCCCATTACTGACTGGCAAGATGGATACAGAGCTTGTGATGCAATGGATTGAAGGCAGGGAGAATCACTTCGAATGTGAAGAGATCTCAGAGGCATAGAAGGTCAAAGTGACCAAATCTAGGTTGAGAGAATAGCTTTAACCTGGTGGAACTACTTGCAAGATGAAAGAGAGAAAGAGGGAAAGAACCCAATCTCTAATTGGAAAGCAATGGTTAATAAAGTTAGGGAAGCATACCTACCAACAGATTATGAAATTTAGTAGCATAGGAGGAGACCATAGGATGTGCTATCATGGTGAAGTGAAAGGAGGAAGACAAGAAGTTATAGGTAGAAACACCATTGGAAGTGTAGCAAATGTTGGAAGAATTCAGAGATATTGTGAGTGATGGAACCCCTGCCACCTTACCTCCAAGAAGAGCTATAAGTCATCAAATTGACTTTGTACCCAGTGCATCTCTACCTAACAAAGCAGCCTACAAGCTTACCCCGAATCAGAATAAGGAAGTGGCAAGACAAGTGCAAGAACTATTGGATCAAGGGCTAATCAAGAAGAGCATTAGTCCATGTGCAGTCCCAATGGTCTTAGCATCCAAGAAAGGAGGAAAATGGAGACTTTGCATAGACTCAAGGGCTATCAATAGGATCACTATCAGGTATAGGTTCCCAATTCCAATAATAGAAGATTTGATGGATTGTTTAGGAGGTGCTATGTACTTTACTAAGTTGGATTTGAAGAGTGGTTATCACCAAATCAGAATTAAGGAGGGTGATGAGTGGAAGACCACTTTTAAGACCAAAGATGGTTTGTATGAATGGCTTGTGATGCCATTTGGGCTTACCAATGCCCCAAGCACCTTCACGAGGTTAATGAATGAGGTCTTGAAGGACTTTATAGGAAGATTTGTAGTGGTGTATCTAGATGACATACTCATCTATAGAAAAATAAAAATAGAGCATCTTGAGCACTTAAGGTTGGTTATGAAGAAGCTACATGAAGAGAAATTAGCCATCAACTTAGAAAAGTGTGAGTTCATGCAGCAAGAGCTGGTTTATTTGTGCTTTTTAGTGTCCAAGGGTAATCTGAAAATGGACCCAAGCAAGGTGGAGGCAATCTTGAATTGGCCTGCCCCTAAAACAAGGACTGAAGTTAGAAGTTTTCATGGCTTGGCACAATTTTATAGAAATTTTGTGAGGAACTTCAGTGGGATATGTGCACCAGTGCTTGACACCATCAAAGGAGGACTCAAAACAAAGTTCAAATGGACTGAGGCAGCTAAGAAAGCATTCCAAACATTGAAGCAAGAGGTAGCTACCAAACCTATCTTACTCTTACCTACTTTTGACAAGTTGTTCACCATTGAATGTGATGCAAGTGGTGTAGTAGTAGGGGGTGTATTGAGTCAAGAAGGAAGGCCTATGGCATTCTTTAGTGAAAAACTCAATGAGGCAAAGAAGAAGTATTCAACTTATGGCTTTGAGTTGTATGCATTGGTACAATCTCTCAAGAAGTGGAGGCATTACCTTTGCCAAAAGAATTTGTGGTGTTTACTGATAATCAGGCTTTAAGCTACATAAACACTTAGGAGAAGCTTAGTAACAGACACTTGAAGTGGATGGAGTATCTCCAATCCTTTACCTTCACAATCAAGCACAAGAAAGGGCAGCTCAACAAGGTAGCAGATGCCTTGAGTAGGAAGTTATTGACTGTCCAAGAGGTACAGCTACAAAGCATTGGAATAGAAAGTTTTAAAGACTTATATGAGGAGGATGAAGACTTCTCACAACCCTACAAGGTGTGCCTAGAGTTTGAGAACAATTTCCATGGTGAGTTTGCAGATTATACCCTTCAAAATGGATTGTTGTTTAAAGGTAATCAGCTTTGTGTACCTAGAGGATCCATGAGGGAAAATCTGATTCAAGAGAAGCATAATGATAGTCTTAGTGGTCATTTTGGCATAAACAAAACATTGGAGTTAGTACAAAGATACTACTTTTGGCCTAAGCTAGCAAGGGATGTAAGGAGGTATGTGGAGCAATGTGGAGTATGTCAAAGAGCTAAAGGAGGTTCAAGCAATGTTGGACTCTATCAACCTCTACCAATTCCAAATAGGCCTTGGGAGTGTGTAAGTATGGACTTTGTGGTTGGACTCCCTAAAACCAAATCAAGTATGGATAGCATCTATGTTGTTGTTGACAGGTTCTCTAAGATGAGTCATTTCATTCCATGTAGAACTACTCATGATGCAAGCTATGTAGCACATCTCTTCTTCAAAGAGATAGTTAGGATTCATGGACTCCCTCTAAGTATTGTATCTGATAGAGATAGCAAGTTCATGGGTCATTTTTGGAAAACCTTATGGAAAAGGCTGGGAACTAATCTCTCTTTCAGTTTAGCATACCATCCTCAAACTGATGGTTAAACTAAGGTCATCAACAGGGTGCTTGGCAACTTGCTAACGTGTTTGACAAAGGAGTATGGGCATACTTTGGATCTTGTTATATCTCAGGCTAAATATGCTTACAATAACAGTGTAAATAGGACCACAGGAAGAAGTCCTTTTGAGATAGTGTATGGAAGACACCCTAGAGGAGTGTGTGAGTTGAGAGACTTAGGTTCTATGGAGTTGAAGAGTGGACAAGTTGAAGATTTCACTCAAACTATCAAGGAGGTTCAAGAGCAAGTGAAGAAAACCATTTTGGAGTCTACTCAAAGACTCAAGGCTAAAGTGGATGAAAAGAGGAAAGAAGTATAGTTTCAGATTGGGGACTATGTCATGGTCCATCTTAACAAAGCAAGGATGCAGCAGGGCATGCCCACCAAGCTACAAATGAGGAGAGTAGGCCCATGCAAGATTCTAGCCAAATATGGAGAGAATGCCTACAAAGTGGACTTGCCATCAGACTTAGCCATCTCACTGGTGTTTAATGTTGTAGACCTGATCAGATTCAAAGGAGATATCAGTCAGCAAGGTACAACTCCACCAAAGGTACTGCAAGATATCGACACCAATGCAATGCCCAAGAAGAAGCCAGCCAAAGCAGAGAAGGTCTTGGAATCCAGAGTGAAGAAGACTACAAGGCATCAAGTTTACATGGAGCACCTAATCAAATGGAAGGATTAGCCTGAATTTGAAGCCACTTAGATTGAGGAAGGATAGTTCAAGAAGTTTGGGATTGACTTGGCTCTTCTTGACCCCAAAGTGCCTTAGTTGTGCTGAGGGGGAGTATGGTGCAGGAGCACCCTTCTAAGGGCTCCCACCATCTATTTTTGTTGTGTTGAACTTCTTTAATGAAGCATGTAAATAAAAACAAGAGCCTTCGCTCATGTTTGTGTGCCTAGGCCTAGGTGAGGTCCTAGTGGCTCAGCTGGTCTTCCTTCTTAATGGCACAATGATTCAGGGAAAGTTGTCATCCTGAGATCATTATCTAGCTATGTGAGTAGAGGTCTTAGGTTGTGTATTTGGTAGAGTTATGAGCACAAGAGTGCCTTAGAAAGACCTAGCAATGGTCTTGGTGATGTAAGAGCAAAAGTTGCTCAAGCAACCAAAAGTTGCTTAAAAGTTGCTAGCAACTTTACCTTTGAAGGCTTTAACCCTGCCTACATGGCTAAAGAGCCCTAACAATACACTCACATTGAGGAGAAGGATATAAAAGACCTGAAAAACCCTAATATAGAGGTTGGATGTCATTTTGGTACGATTCTGTACGAAAATACCAGACTGAACTGTGAAATATGTGAACAGTCAAGGCTATTTTGGCTTGTTTGAATGTGAACAGGAAGAACTCTATTGAATCTTTGTAGTGTATGATGTAATTAGTGTTTTATCTTTCATGTATATGTGTGTGGTTTGAATCTTTCAAGCTTTATTAGAATATTTTGTTCATTTCTTGTTTGTAACCAGTTCTCTGCCAATTTGGAGAGACATGTACATATAGGTCTGTAACTTTTGTTTCCACCATAGGAATTCCATGGAACCTTGGATTCTAAAGGTAGAGACCCTACTATGTAAAACTATGTCTACAGGGCCCTTGAATGTAAGTGTAAACATTTGTTTGACAAATCCCTAGGCGAGCTAAGGCAATGCCTGGCTAGGAGCAAGCAGCAGTGTAGAAGCTCTTGCTGACAAAGGAGTGAGTTTCAGAGGAAGCCCTTTGGAGGGATGAAAGATACATGTATAAAGGCTCAATTTTGTGGAGGAGAGGTCCTAAACAAGCCTAGAAGTGGTACTATTGCATACTTCAAGCACTGTGACCTTGCAAACCCCAAATAGCCCTTAAAACCCTCAAATTTGGTTCAGGCATTGTACGGCCTGTTGGTGGCTTGAGACCCCAAATATAATTGAGGTCTAGTCATTTGAAGTGGATGTTCTTTAGAACAGAAGGTTTGAATCTTTGAGGGGAAGGAGGCAAAAGCCCTACAAAACCGGAAGGAGGCCTAATTGGCACTTCCTTGTAGCCCTGATTTGCAAAGAAACTCTAAAATTGGGTAAAGACCCAACCTAGATAATGCATTGAAGAGGTGTCAAATGACACAAAACCACCTTGGAACTCACCAAATCCTCTGTTAGATCTTGGGAAGGAGTTGGAAGCCTAAAAGACCCTTATGAGCCTATGTAAGGGATAGTAGCTAGAGATCAAAGTTTGTAATGTTGGAAGATGAGATAGCTTGACTTGGTGGGTAGGTTAGGGTAGGTCAGGGGATCCTTGGGTTAGTAAGGAGTCTTATAGACCATCAGAGGTGTCAGAAGAACACTTGGGTCCTAGAGAGGATCAGGGGCATAAACTAGCTAGTTTATCCTAGCCTCCCCATCATGATTTGATGATGGTATTGGCAAAGGCTTTGGTATCATAGGAAGATGACAATGGTTTGGAAGGATCAATAAGTTTTATATAGGAGGAAGTCTCAAAGCATTAGAATTATTCAACTTCAACATAACATAATGCAAGGATTTTGAAATAGATGTATAACTATGAAATTGTTTGAAAATGGATGACAAAGAAGCCACACTTGATGTTGCAGCTGTCACTTGTGCATCGACATTTTTTTATGAATTATTGATCTTGATGAATCACTTGTTGGGCTTTTGAAACTTTTAGAAATATTTTTGAGCGGCATGATTCTTTTCAACCAGAGCCAGTGAAGTGGATGATTCAAAATCACTCACTTGGAGTTGAATATTATGAAGCATGACACAGAATTGGGTAGAAGAAGTAAACTTAGAAAACAACTTATCTGTAATGTCTTTTTGCAAATTAGAAATAAAAATCTTTGAAAATCCATATCAGGCACAAAATAAGAAATTTGAGCATGCAAATGTTGGAATCTACCAAGTAAATCAATCACTTTTTCCTTAACATCTTGCTTACAATAAATCAAATTAGTTAAAGAAAATTGAGGATCAATATCATTTTGAAATTTTTGAATGAAAGCATGTGCTAATTTTTTAAATAAATATTTTCACATAATTCAAGGGATCGTCTTTTCTATTGTAGATCTCCAAGTGAGGTATTTCCATGTATTAAGGGATAATGAGATAACATTATTACAAGTTGGGATGTTGTATTTGGATTGGGTTATGGAAGCTAGTTGTTGTTGTAAGGATGAAACACTTTGGACAAGGTTATTAATGGTTGCTTCAGTGGATATGTTGGTATTGGACATGTTTGATAATGAAGGATGTGGAATATTATTGGAAACATATAGAGTATTGGAATATGAGAGTGGGACATTGTGGTGAGAATACGTGATGGTTGAGAAATACATGGAACACTCTAATGAGCCCCATTTATTTTATTTTTATTATATATTGTTATGCTATCCTAGACTCTATTTTATTGTTCTAAGCCTATGAACTATGTGGTTTAATACATTTTTGGTAAGTTGAACTACCTTGGTATGTCTAGTGTCCTTTTTGACAAAAACTATGAATATTAATTAATGCAATACAAGTATATTTTCATGAATAAATTATTGTTAGTATTGTATTTTAAATCTTGATGAATGTGTAGATCTATGTAGCTACTAGTTGTTGGATTAATTTATGGAAAGTTAAGTACTGAGAGGGGAGGGGTGAATCAGTACTCCAAATTTTTTTATCTATGTTATTAACTATTCACCAGAATCATAACTTTGCATATAACAACATAAAACATATAAAATAATATCATGAAACACAACTCATAACACCATGATTTGGGTATCACAAAAATCCTTGGTTAGAGGAAAAAACCTACAGTGGGGATGACACCCACAACAATTCACTACTACAGTAAAAAGATTTCTCGGTTAGAGTTATAATGTTATCTATTTTGGATAGCTTACCAAGTTAAGAGTATTAACCCTATTAAGAGTCTAAAGATTGATTGAGTCTACCTTGCTAAAGGATTTAATAGATCTAATCTAAGAGATGTAGCATGTTAAAGGATTTTCAATATAAAACCTGTTAGGATCTACTCGGTTAAGAGCTTTTACAATTTTGATTACACACTAACTAGTAACATAAACTTGTATGTAATTCTTGCATTAACTTATGCTTATCAGAATCAATATGCTCAATAACACTTTACTGCATACTGTATTTCACTCACAATATCAATTATGTACTCGGTAACTTCAACTCTGAATTGCATTCACACTTTGTTCTGACTGCTTTGTTACTCAATGACTTCTCTGCTCATCACCTTCACAATTATCTCTTACTAATCATCACCCTGCTCTTTCTCCTTCACATCACACACACATACATACACTATGATCTTCATACTCAGATCAATTTATACTCAATCCAGGAGTGGAAGCATTCTATAATTTTCTCCTTAAATGGTTCTAGCATTGGTTACATCTCCAATGCATATATTACATTTAATTCTCATTGGTGGATCTCACCTTGTAATCATGCAAAATCATTATATTTAAATCTCTAATGCTTCATCAAACAATCTCCTCGAGATTTGTAAAATATTTTTTTCTCGGTGTCCAAATTCAATGTATCTATAGATTCTTCTTATGTTGGCATGTGTTTCTCAATAATACATTTTCCTTTTTCTTAGTAACATGTATGTTATCTCGACTCGGTAACTTCTTGGTGCTCAGTCTACCTTGCTTGGTGTCTTCTCCTTATTCCTTTTACTGAAATTGTCTTTCCTTACTTCTCTTTACCAACTAGCTTATTTGTTTTACTAACTTGACTATCCTTCTTTACTGAATGACTTCGACAATAATTATGACTTAATCAAAACTAATGACAACAAAATAACTCTATAGGAGTATCAATCTCCCCCTTTGGCATTAGTTTGGTATCTTTGTTAAAAACTTCAAAGTCATCAAAATTTTGCATCCTTAGCAAAATTTGACCATTTATACACTCCTCGATATAACTCCTTAACACTCCTCGGTATAACTCCTTATATCTCCATTATCCAATTACTTATTACTTCATTACTCATTACTCCCCCTCTAGTAATGCTCCCTATATACATATCTATCCATCTCCTTTACATATAAATTTATCCTTATTTTCCTTTCACAATACATACTATATATCTCCTTTTACTTCATATATATCCCCCTTTTTCAACAAAAATGTCAAAAACAATTACTTATTGTTTATCAGGTGGAGGGATCTTGTCAAAAATAGATTTATTCCTCTATTGAGCATCTTTCAACAATACCTTCCATGAATCCTTTATTGTTTGTAACAACACAATGTGTTCACTTATATCAGTTGGAAGACTTATCATGCTATCCATAGCACTTACATCAGGGGTGTTCACTAAGTCTTTAGCCTTATGAGAATGTTTCAGCAGTGACTCTATATGTGGTATCAAAAATGTTTGCAACTCCATGAGTTCCAATCTGATTTTATTCTCCTCTTTCCTTAACTCGTGTTGCACTCCCATTAGGTGCTTCAGCCTTTGATAGTAAACATTGAAATTATCAGGCTCGGTTGTTACCTTGGCTAGCTGCTCAGTCAGCTCCTTCTCAAATGATTTGTCTTTTTCCTTTATGTCCTTTGTAAAATTGGAAAAAAAAAAAATCTAAAATAATGAAAGAATATCTTGCAATTATTTTTCTAATTCGGTAACCAACATAGAAAGTGTTACCTTATCAAGTGCTACCGATTGAATTAATGATTTAATTATCTTGTCTCCCATTTTATTTCTATGCACTTGCATCAAGTATTGTGTGGCCTCAATACCTGGTTGATTTATTTGACTTACTAGCTCATTTAATTGGCTATATATAGTGCCCTTCTCATTTATATCTACATCCAGTGCTATTTCATGTAGTATCTCTTTGACATTCTCTAGCACATCTATTTTATATTTCTTCGCTATAAATTTGTCTTGTGTTGCTTTCCTCTTGAGTAAATCACCAAATTATGATAACTCTTTAGGGCTTAGAGTTGATATATCTACCTTAGGAATTATAATGGGTTGGCTCAAATCAACCTTCTCCTTCTCATGCTTCCTCTTCTTTGACTTAGCCTTTTTCTATTTTCATACTCTCTCCAGTAGATAACTTAGGGGAACGTGATGCCTTCTTTGCATCAGATGTTGCAGTAGTTGTATCTTGAGTTTTCTCTTCTCTTTCTTCCTTCTCTTCTTTTTTATTTTCCTCCTTTTTCTCTTCATGAATTTCTTCTTTCTTTTCTTCTTCTTTATCTGGTTCCTTCTTCTTATCTAGTTCTTGTTACTAATGATGTCATGTAGTATTGGTAGGGATCGTCAGTTCTAGATTCTAATCTTTGGCAATCTTGGTCTCTGTAGTGTCCTTGATTTCCTTTTGTTCAGTCTCCTTCACTAGTTCGGTAGACTCCTCTACATCAGTAGGATTTTCATTTGTAGCCTCTGAGATAACCTCTTCAATCTCGGGAAATTTAGTGTTTGTTCAATGACTAGATCTACATCCATCAATTTTTCTTTTGCTAAATCATCAGGATTCAATTCTTCAGTGTCCTTTACCTCAGTTTCCATTACATCTTCAACATTTATTATATCTTCAATTGGGTATTTATCGCTTATATCTTCTATTATAACTTCATCTTTATCTATGGTCAAGTCAATAGGGTCTGACTTACCTTGGGTTTCCTTAATCTCTTTCGATAGGTTGAGAAAGAAAATCTTTCTCCATAAGTCATTTGTTTCCTTTTGCACTTATTCTACCTTACTGGCCATTATCCTTAGTGCTCTGCCCTTGACTAGAAATCTCTTAGAATATTCATGCAATGCTTCCTTAATTCCTCTTGTTGACAATTCAAGTATAGTGATAGCTTGAGATCTCTCCCTCATTTCTTTCTCAGATGCCAAGGCATATTTCCATCTTGCATCTATCTTTTGGTATAACTCATTTGGTACTTGGTTGGCCATCTCAACCGGTGTAGTTCTAAACTTGTGCAGTGTAACCACAACTACTTCTTCAATCGTTTCTTTTTCCTCATCACTTTTGGTTTCATATTTAATCTATTTTATTCCAGAATAACCTCCATACTTCTTGGGTGTTTTAAGAGACTCATCTAGTTTTCTTGGTTTTGGTGTCTAGTTTTGCATAGCTTTGAATTGGGTTACATCTTCAGATTTAGTTTCTCTATCTTCTTGTAATTTCAACTTTCTTCTTGGTCTACCATAAGTATTATTTTCTCTCATGTAGGTTTTAGGCTTTGATTTTTCTTCCTCTGATTTCTTATTCTCTCTTGGTGTGGAGGAAGACCTTGTCTATGGTCTTGCACCGATTCGAATAGGGGTTTCCTTCTTCATTATAATCTTCTTGCCCTTAATTTCAAAAGGACCACCTTCATCTTCTTCAGCAGTAACTCCAAAATTATATAACAAACTACTAATCATCCTGTTGGTTTTCCTCAATGCCTTAAGTATCAATATACCTAGTTTGATTTTATTCTTTACTTCTTCATAAGTACCATACTAATTTGTCCTCTTATCAATTAGTTTTTCTAACAAACCTTCAATATGCAATAATGCAACATCAATATCCATTTTATAACCCATTCGTGGTAGCTAGATGGTTCTAGGATCCACAACCCTGACTATACAAGTGTTGGTGTCTACTTCAAAATATATAGTATCCTTGTATTGTTCCACTAGATGAGGTGGAATTCTAAACTTCTTATGCATTTTTTCTTGCAACTTTGAAAAGTAATCATTCATAATCATGTCAAATTTATCTCCTAAACTTTGAATATACTCATTTATCTAGTAAATAATCAATTTTTTCACATTCCATACTACATCACCTTGATTAATGGAAAGAATTTATGAAAGTAGAAAAATATACGTACCAACAATTATCTAAACTTTAGTGTGTTGGTCTTTTCTTTCCTGATTGTATTCATGTTGTCATCAAACTGCTTCAATAAGATCTCACATAGATCTATCTTCATATATTTCTTCACAATCTTGTAGGCTATATCCATAGCTCCACAAGGGACACTATCTACCTGGGATGATTGAAATATTCGGTAGGATATTACATTGCATGCAAATCTCAGTTCAGGATCATCAACTATAGACAATTTCAGACCTCTTCCATCGTATTTTGCTTGAGTTAGTTCACACAGTTTGTTTTTGTTGGATTGTTTGTGTGCTCTCGGTCTATCACCGATTGGATAACCTATTACAATATGTAGTAAATCTTTTGTAATCTTTACAAGTTCATCAAGCTACATGAATTGATTGTGTACTTGGATTAGCACAATTTGTTAGAATAATAGTTATATTTGACTTTATAATTAAATCATTTCGGTTTAATTACTTAAGTCCTCTATTATTCTTTTTCACTTAAGCTATCTCTTTTAGGTGCATAATAATTAATATTTTTATTAATTATTATTGCACAACCTAGCTTTTTTGGACTTTAGGGTTTATGTCCTTATAAGCCACTTTTGTAATTATTTCTGTCATTCACTATTAATTCATTTTGAGCTCTAACATTTTTGAGCACAAGAGGGTTTCACTTTTTCCAGTCTTTAGCTTCATTCTGTGTAATAGGTTTATTACATGCAGTTGGATCTTGGAGTTGAATCTGATATTTCATCAGTTTCTACATGGTATTAGAGCCTTACTGTTGTAGCTTGTTCAAATTTTTTTGGAGCTATGGATCAAGCCCTTTCTTTCTCAAGTTTTTTGGTGTTTTTTATATTAGATCTAGGGGGTTGCAATTTTTCAGAGCACTTTGGGCAAAAACTGACCTCACGATTGCATCCAGAAGGCCTGAAATACTTCCATATAAAATTTGACTATTTTGGACACCAAAGCCTTTGGATGAATTTTTTAGCCTCCAAGGGCCGTACGACATGAAAAATGAAAAAAAAAATTTAAAAAAACATGTTTTCCGTGCATTTTTAAGGGTTTTACAGGGCGCCGCCAGCGCGCCACCACCACCCGGCCACAGCACCACCCACAGCCGCAACGCCACCCGCCAGCCGCCGCAGCGCCTCCTGCCAGCCCACCGGTCGCCGCAACACCTCCCGCCGGCCGCCGAGCCACCCGCCGGCCACCCTCCTCCACCCAAAAAGTGGTGATGTCAGCTTGATGTCATCGCCGGTAAAAATTTTCTGGCACTTTTTAAATTTTTCAGTGACTTTTTTTTTCGGCCAGACGGGCCTGTGACAGGAAAATGGCCGTCAAATTTTTTGTCGTCATTGGTTTTTTCCAGAGAGCTTGCATTTTGGGGGTACCTAGGCATTTTTGCTTCTACAAGGCTCATACAGACTCAAAAATTGACATATGATATATCATCAAAAAGGTTTTTTCGAGTCGGATGCGATGGTGCTAGTTTGATTTTTTGATTCAACCGTTTATGCTCTCTTTTTTGGCATCAAATTAGAGGCCTCTGTTTCCTCCTCTGCATCTGGAGTCCAGGTTTTCTTCTCTCTTTTTATGCTTTCAGTTATTTTCTATACAGGGGTTTGATTTATACATTGTGGGGGGGTGTTTTTTCCTTTCTGTAATTGACTTCAAAAAAGACCCTTCTACTTCTATCTTCTTCTTCTCTCAATGTCGGATCCCTCTATGGCCCGGCTGACACCGCATAATTATCATACCTGGAAAGCACACATGACCAGGCTTCTTATGTCACGTGACTTATGGTCATGTTTGGATGAGAACCAACCTATCCTGCAGCGTCCCTTTGAGATTCTTTAGCACAGAAACAAAATGGATGAAGCCATGGGTTTGATTGCACTGAACATCTCCGACAGTCTCCTATTTCACCTAGAAGGTTTGACCACTCCTAGGGCTATTTGGGGCAAGTTTTCAACTTTGTTTGGTACAGTGAATGAATTTTAGAAGCTTTAGCTTGATGTAGAGTTGACCTCTTTGACTCCTTCTGATTTCCCCACTATAGAGGACTTCTTGATGAAGTTCAAGTCTCTACGTACAGTCTTGCAGGGATGTGGGAAAATCAAGACAGATGATGAGTGTATCTATCTGATACTCTCAAAGTTGCGAGGATAGTATCAGATCTTTTCTTCCACCTTCTACTCCACCATGGATGCTTTGGGTACCAGACATGTTATGCCCTCTTTTGAGACTTTCTGTGACAGGTTGACTCGTGAGCAGTCCAAGATTACTCAAATGGATTCACTTGTAGGTTCACAGTCACAGGCATTTATTGCCAAGACACCTCAGGCTTCTCAGAAGTAGAAGCAGAAGCAGATATCTGATTCCTCTTCTCAACACTCTACTGGCCCACCATCTTCTTCTAAGAAGGATAAATAGAAGACTGAGAGCCCCACATGTTCCTATTGTCAAAAGGGAACACATGATGAGTCACTTTGCTATCAGAAGAAGTTTGATGGTTACGAGAAATAGATAGCGGATTTGCAAGCTCTTCTTCAGAAGAGCAATCTTTCCTCTGCATCCTCTTTTGGCTCACAGGGGTCTGCTTATCAGTCTTACTCTATCTATTCTACAGCTGGACAGGATCTTGGAAAGGGTCATGCATTACAGGCTTCTGTTGCATTCCCTTCACAGGTCCCTTGGATACTAGATTCAGGTGCTTCTCACCATATGGCATCTTCTCGGGAGATCTTCTCTTCTTTTGAAGATTCTCCTATTCCCCATATTATCATTGGGAATAACACTGTTATGACAGTCTGTGGGAAAGGCACTATATGCATTCAGGATGGCACATTCAATGATGTGTTGTATGTTCCATCTTTGTCTGCAAACCTTCTCTTGATTTATCAGATTACTCATAGTGGGTCAGGGAAGACAGTTGAGTTCACTCCAGATTCAGTTTTCATCCGGGATAGTATGACAGGAGGTATTGTTGCTACAGGGATAGTTGATCATTCCACCCATCTCTACTCCTTTTCACACTTTGGTCCACCTTTGCTAGAGCATGACTCTCCTCCTTTGAGAGAGCATCATGTGGTATAGTCAGGTCACTTGAACCTATGTGTGGTTCCTGAGACTACTATTGTGACTGCCATGCCACCTCCTGTTGAGCTCTTTTCTGTTCAACAGGGTTCTTCTTTAGCACTGCCTGATCCTCCAGCTCCATTCATCGAGCCACCAGGTGCTATTGTTGAGGATTCTACAGAGGACATTCATCTCCTCTTTGATGACAGTGCCAGCACACCTGTCATATCACTTACATTGGGGATTCCCTTTCAGGATCCTCATGTCTACTCCTTTGAGCATCAGCTCGGCCTTCCAGTGACACCTCAGCTTTCGAGGTTCCCTCTACAGTGTCCACTAACTTTCACTCCTCTGCATTGGAGTCACAGTGGTTTGTTCATTGATCTAGGGGTTCTTTCATTTCGGGGGGGCTTTGGAGCCTCGACCCTCTCTCACGGGGGGGGTTGGCAGCACGCATTGTACTTATGGCTTTGAGAGAGTCTCTTGAAGTCATTCTTTTTATCTTTGCTTTCTTTTTACATCTCTTTTTGGAGAGGAGTTTTTCCCACTGGGTTTTCTCCTTTACTCTGGTTTATAGAGATTTCCTTGTACTGGGTACCTGATCAGGCCTTATTGCCGGGACCCATTTCTTGCTTTCTTAGCTGTGCTAGGTTAGTTCCTCCTGAGCTATGCTTAAGGGGGGGTGTTAGAATAATAGTTATATTTGACTTTATAATTAAATCATTTCGGTTTAATTACTTAAGTCCTCTATTATTCTTTTTCACTTAAGCTATCTCTTTTATGTGCATAATAATTAATATTTCTATTAATTATTATTGCACAACCTAGCTTTTTTGGGCTTTAGGGTTTATGTCCTTATAAACCGCTTTTGTAATTATTTCTGTCATTCACTCTTAATTCATTTTGAGCTCTAACATTTTTTAGCACAAGAGGGTTTCGCTTTTTCCAATCTTTAGCTTCATTCTGTGTAACAGGTTTATTGCATGCAGCTGGATCTTGGAGTTGAATCTGATATTTCATCAGTTTCTACACAATTCTCATCCATTCTAACTTAAACATGGTCGGTACATCCATGGAATGCACCAAACCCTTGGTTTCTAAATGGATATGCTCGTCTTTCAATTTCCCATTTGCACACAAATTTTGGTAGGATGTATCTATTTCATCTTGTAAAATCTCCTCTATCTTGCAATGGATGAAAGCACGAATGTCTCCAATCAAAATTAGTCTTAGAGGGATCGAAGATAGGGCTCCCATTTTGTCTAGTTCAGCGGCTATGGCTGGCAGTAGCTTGTACTTTGGATTGACTAGATCAATCTTCTCCATGACAATAGGGTTTTGTACTTTTGGTGCCATTTCTTCACAGATTAATCACTTGATCGTAGGTTTTATATTAAATAATGACTTGGTTTCTCTTTCAAAGCTTGGGCCAACACCAGTAATAGCTTGAATATGCTTGGCAATGCTTAGATCTACTTGATTGATCACTCAGATGCTCTTGGAGGTCTCATCTCTGCATAGTGGTCAAATGCTCTAAAAAGTGTAAGGTAAAAAAATGAAATGATAAAGGGTCTATTTATAGTTTTTCCTCATTTAGGGTTTCCGAAGGCTATAATTTTAGCATTAAATACTCTTATAGACTCCCTTTTCACCGATTACCAAATACACTTTCCTTTAACCAAATGGAACAAAATAGCATATACTTCTCACTCATCAAAACATGAAATGTCAACTTCACAACATATATCCAAATGTATCTAAATATGTTAATATGGATCTTTGCATGAATGTTAGGAACTGATTTAAGATAGAATTTTAGTTATCATCTCCTACACATACTTTTGACCGATTAGGTGAAGATAGGTGCACCCGATCCAGAGGATGAATTTCCATCCATTGTTCCAAGTTCAGCTCCATCATCTTGAGACTTTCTTCTCCATGTTATATTCATCTGATCTCTTATCTCTTCAACATTTACTTGAATAGTTTCACTTGGTTGTTCCTTAGTTGGGGCTTTGCCTCAGTACCTGCAGTCTTTGGCTAAGTGATGGACCTTGTGACAATGAAAATAAGCCATTCCAGAATTTCTCCATGATCTCCTATTGTTCCTTCCATGCATCAAAATGCAATTTGTTGCTATGTGTCCAAATATCCCACATGTTGTACATGTAATTCTTGTATTTTAGTCCCATGGTATAGTTGATCCTTGTTGGTTGTTTGCATAATTATATCAGTTAGGTACCCATTTCACATTCTTTCTCTGTGACCTACATTCTTCAAACTTGTGACCATATCTATTGCAATTATTATAGTAACCATCAAATTTCAGCTTCCTTGTATTGTTAGCAATCCTTTATCCACACTCAAATGCTTTGTGACCATACTTATTGTAATTGTAACAATAACCATTAAACTTAGGAATGCTCGGTGGATTACCTCATTTTCTCCTACAAACATTAGTTGTATGACCTAGTTTCCCACAATGATAGTAAGTAGGCTTCTTTGTCTTTGGTGGGGTAGCATTGTCTTGGTCAACTGCTTGATTTGAGGACTCACCCTTCTCAGTGGTGGTGTTTGTATTAAATCCAAGTCTAGAAGTATCTCTCGATTATCTCTAACCTCATAGTTTTTCATCCAGTATCCTCAATGTTTCTTTATTCCTTTTAGACTTTATTTGCATCCATTTCAGATTTCAGTTCTTTCTTCAAATGTTCATTTTCTGGTCTCAGTCCAGCAATCTCTTCAACTTTTCGTGTAATCTCCTAATTAGCATCGACTAGTTAATCTGAAATATTGTAGTAAATTTGTGTCAACCTCAGTATCTCCACATCTTTCTCATTCAGCCTTGCACTCATTTTTCTTCTCTCATCTTTAACTATTCTTTTAT